>JARYGA010004854.1:0-41659 GCA_030545235.1 Helianthus tuberosus | reverse complement strand
CATCTTTCCTATCGACCTTATTCCGATGCAGCTCGGTAGTTTTGATGTCATAGTAGGCATGGACTTTCTTCGCGAAAACCATGCTGAACTTGTTTGCTTCGATAAGATGATTCGATTCTCGCTTGCTAATGGTGATCAACTTTGTGTGTATGGTGAAACTCTCTCAAAAGACCTTAAACTCATGTCATGTATCCAGGCTAGCAAGTATCTCCGCAAGTAATACAGAGCTTTCTTGGCTAACATTGCAGTAGCGGAGAAGGAAAAGAAAGGAAAGACAAAAGTGAAAGACGTTCCTGTTGTTCGCGAATTTCCTAATGTATTCCCAAACGATCTTCTGAGATTACCACCAAGTCGAGATATCGACTTTCGTATCGACCTCATTCCTGGAGCAAATCCTGTAGCTAGAGCTCCTTATCGACTCGCACCGTCCGAAATGCGCGAACTCTCGAGTCAACTCCAGGAATTGCTTGAGAAAGATTTTATTCGCCCTAGTACCTCTCCTTGGGGCGCACCAGTCCTCTTCGTCAAAAAGAAGGATGGGTCGTTCCAGATGTGCATTCGACTATCGGGAGTTGAATAAGCTGACAATCAAGAATCGTTATCCTCTACCTCGCATCGATGATTTGTTTGACCAATTACACAAGGTGCAACGTGTTTCTCCAAGATCGATCTACGCTCAGGCTACCACCAGTTACGCATTCAAGAGGAGGATATTCCCAAAACCGCTTTTCGCACTCGATACGGCCACTATGAGTTCGTTGTTATGCCTTTTGGTCTAACCAACGCACCCACGGTTTTCATGGATCTGATGAATCGCGTGTGTAAACCTTTTCTCGACCGCTTCGTCATCGTGTTTATCGATGATATCCTGATCTATTCCAAGTCCAAAACCGAACACGCGCAACATCTACGTTTGGTTCTCGAGCTACTCTAGGGGAATCGACTCTATGCCAAGTTCTCCAAGTGTGAATTCTGGTTGGAGGAGGTTCAATTCCTCGATCACATTGTCAATAGTCAAGGTATTAAAGTCGATCCCGCGAAGATTGAAGCTGTTAAAAGTTGGGTAACACCTAAGAACCCGTCAGAAGTCCATTCTTTCCTCGGATTAGTGGGCTATTATCGCCGATTTATCGAAGGATTCTCAAAAATCGTTGTGCCGCTTACCTCTCTCACGCACAAAGACAAGCCTTTTGTTTGGGGAACTGGACAAGCGACTGCCTTTCAAACCCTCAAACATATGCTTTGCAATGCTCCTGTTCTCACTCTACCCGACGGAAATGATGACTTTATCGTCTATTGTGATGCCTCGAACCTTAGCCTTGGTTGTGTCCTCATGCAACGAGACAAGGTTATTGCTTACGCATCTTGTCAGCTCAAGATCCATGAGAAGAACTATACAACCCACGACCTCGAGCTAGGCGCAGTTTTTTTTGCGTTGAAGATTTGGTGACACTACCTTTATGGTACCAAGTTTACGATCTTCACCGATCATAGGAGCCTACAACATATCTTCGACCAGAAGGAGCTAAATATGCGTCAACGCCTGTGGGTAGAACTTCTCAATGATTATGACTGTGAGATTCGTTATCATCCTGGCAAAGCAAATGTCATTGCCGACGCTCTCAGCAGACGGAGTTATTTGCACAGCGCCCGTAATATTCAAGCCCAGTATAATCTCGAGACCCTCATCCGCGAAGCCCAACATGCCTGTTTTACCGAACGCACTTTGAAGAAGGAAAGGATTCTCAACGATGGAGCCCAGCTAGTGAGTAAATCGAATGGGATATTCCATTATCCGGACCGAATCTGGATCCCTAAGCAGACTGATTTACGACAGATTCTGATGGACGAAGCCAACAAATCCCGATACTCTATTCATCCCGGTGCCGACAAAATGTATCAGGATCTACGCTACAAGTACTGGTGGCCGGGCATGAAAAGGGATATCGCCCTCTATGTTTCGAAGTGCCTGACTTGCTCGAAAGTCAAGGCCGAGCATCAAAGACCCTCTGGCTTACTCGTCCAACCCGAGATTCCTATATGGAAATGGGAGAGTATAGCTATGGACTTCATAACGAAACTTCCGCGCACGCCATCAGGTCACGACAGCATCTGGGTTGCCGTTGACCATTTGACGAAATCTGCTCATTTTCTGCCAATACGAGAAGACTATAAGGTAGAAAAATTAGCTCGAATCTACACCAATGAGATCATTTGTCGACATGGGATGCCTCGCGACATCATCTCTGATCACGATGGTCGGTTTACCTCGCGTCTTTGGGAAACATTTCAATCTTCTCTCGGTACTACGCTTAATCTAAGTACCGCTTTCCATCCCCAAATCGACGGTCACACTGAAAGAACGATTCGTACCCTTGAAGACATGCTTCGTTCGTGTGTCATAGATTTCGGTGGTAATTGGGATGCATACTTACCTTTAGTCGAATTCTCATACAATAACAGTTATCATTCCAGCATTCAAATGGCACCATTTGAGGCATTGTATGGAAGGAGATGTCGATCGCCTATTGTATGGCACGAGATCGGGCACTCGTAATTAACCGGTCCTAAGCTATTGCAAGAAACGACTGACAAAATCCTCCAAATTTGAGACAATCTACTGAAATCTCGGAGTCGTCAGGAAAGTTACACCGATAGACGACACAAGCCCCTTGAATTTGACGTTGGCGACCATGTACTCCTAAAGGTATCACCTTGGAAGGGTGTGGTTAGATTCGGCAAAAGAGGAAAGCTCGCGCCTCGATATGTGGGACCCTTTAAGATTCTGGAAAGGATCGGAAAAGTGGCTTACAGACTCGAACTACCAGAGGAACTTAGCAACGTCCACCCGACTTTCCACGTTTCAAATCTCAGAAAGTGTCTGGCTGAGCATGATTTACACATACCACTTGAGGATCTTCAAGTGAACAAAACATTACACTTCGTGGAAAAGCCTGTCGAGATCATGGACCGACAAACCAAGCAGCTCAGGCGCTCACGCATTCCCATTGTGAAAGTTCGCTGGGTAGGCAAACGAGGCGCAAAGTTCACTTGGGAGCTCGAAAGCGACATGAAGGCGAAGTACCCGCAGTTGTTTGTTACGGCTTCGGCCTAATTTCGGGACAAAATTCCCTTAAGAAGGGGAGGCTGTAACACCCCGTGTTTCGGAAGTCAAAGTCAAAGTCAAGATTGAAGTCAAAGGAAGAAAAGATTGCTAATTGCGATCTGTCACTCCTTGCTTAACTCATGTTTTGACTTCTTTGACTTATAGATAATCTATTTATTTTATCATATTAGTTGTATTATATGGAGTACTTGTTAATAATCGAGGTTTAATCGCATATTAATCGCTAATCGACTTAATCGAATCGCATTCGCAGCCCAAAATACGCATTCTGGATATTGTTTTATGTGTGTGTGCCTTTTATGTGTTACCTGTGCATGTTTAATTATGTTTATATTGTGGTGATTAATCGAAACGCAAGTTAATTAGGATGATTGTATGATAGATATAGTAGTTGGGATTAATGGATAACTCAAATCGCATCGCAACGCTCAACACGCGAATCGAAACGACAAAACTCATCGCGCCGGACTCATGGATCGAGTGGCCAACCGACCGAGTGGCCATCCGATTGGGTTACCATCCGATCGAGTTGTTACCCGATCGGGCTGCAACCCGATCGGACTACCACCCGAACGACCAACCAATTTCCCCACTTTCCTTTTTGGGAAACCCTATAAATACCCCCACCTGTCACTATCACTTGATGTCACAACTCCTTCACCCAAACCAGACGCTCAAGCACACTTTTCTCTCGATTTCTCCCGATTCTTGTAAGTTTTCAACATAAATCTTGTACTTCTATGATCTACACACACTCCTTCATCATTCTCTCTTTCGAATCTCAACTTTTTACCGAGAAATCAGTGGATTTGAGGTGTTCTAGGATGATGTCATCATGATGTTCTTATGAACTTCATGTTTTGGCTTCAATCCACCAAGAACAACTTAGATCTGGATGATTTCCACATGAATGAACAAAGATCTTGCATAGATCTGAACATATTCATGGTGAAAAGGATTGAAAGATGGTTTTCTAACTTTCTTTCAACTCTTTTACACTCAATGCACTCAAACCCGATGGAATCAGAGCTTGTTCTGATCTTCTGCTCATTCTTGGTGATGTATCAGTTCGAGATCTGAATTCTATCCGAGAGATAGTTGATTTCGGGTTTGAACACAAACAACCGTCTTGAACCGTGAACTGGTCGGACTAGGGTGATTCCTGTTCGATCGGGTCACTTGGGTCAAGACGAGGTTCCTATTGTTTAAGCCGGCTATCATAACGTCTCGTTCAAAGTACAAAACTTAAAACATAATCAGGTGTCAAGACGATCAGATCGTCGGGACGGGTTGCCGTCCGATCAGATTGCCATCCGATCGACTAGCCATCCGATCGGGTTGCACATTGGTTCCACACTTAACTTTTAATTCAAACTATTCGAGGATCTGAACGTTGAGCGGATTACTGCCCGATCGGATTGCCATCCGATCGAGCGACCGACCGATCGTGTGACGTTGGGACTTGACATTTAAACAATTTTCAACATGTTCAATGCACAAGATTGCCACAATGAAAACTTCAAAATTCAAACCATCATACACAAACACATCTTAACCAGACATGATGTCAATCTGACCGAATGGCCATCCGATCGGATGACCATCCGACCAAATTGACATCCGATCGAATGACCATCCGATCGGATAGCCATCCGATCGGGTTGCTGTTCGACACTTGGTTCCTTTACACCGTTCTACGCACCGCTCATCGCTTATGCTATCGTTCTGACCAGGCTAATCTCACTCTAGCGCTCCCTTCAATCCATTAACTCTCATCGCGGTGAGTGTACTCGAACCCTTTTTGGTTACGCACTTTTGGGTGTTACATACGTTACTTATTCTAAATCACATCAAACACACTACGCAATACTTTAACGCTAACCGCTACTGCATGTTATACGTGACTCGATGAATGCTTGTTTGTAATGTTTACACATAGATTGCTGTCTACCTACCTTAGCAACGATAGTACTATAGTTTGGACTCAGCACCTGTTCAGTCAGGGGTTGTTAAGGACTATTAATCACATGATTCTCAGTGGTGAATATGTGTTACGAACTGCCTTGCGCAGTCAACCCGCAGTCATTGGTATCGATAGGATCATGTCGATAACTTACGTGTTTCACATCATACGTTGTACGTGTTGGTTATGCGTAAACGATTTCGAACTCTATTATATTATCAAACTTGTACGCTTACCTTTACACTATGTGTATTGACTTTTATTTTAACGTATGTGGCAGGTGCTTAAGATGATAGGACGCCTTATTTGCTGTGTGATGAAATCGAGGCTAGGAAAGAGTCCTAGAAACAAATAAATAAATTGTCTATTTTGAAATCTGAGTTGTCGGATCAGTAGTTGTTTGTGAGACAATTATCTGTAATAACTATTTTATTTGATATGTTATGGTATGGGACATGACGTTTTAAATATCTGGTAATTTATAGTCGTTATGGATACTCATGGACAATCTGTTTCGTTCAGTGCCGCGCCCCGATGATTCCGCCATCGGTTGGGGTGTGACATTCACATTGTTAGGGAACCATGATATAAGCCAGCTGTCTGCATAAGATGCTAGAAAGATTCAAAGACTTCCTTCAGCTGGATCAATGTCTTCTTATCACCAAACCGTCTCTTGTTGCTAATAAGTCCTCTGCTAAGTATACCAACAGAAATGACAAAATATCTCTGTATTTCTATACTTATGTTGAGAAATGACTTGATTGGTCTTGACCGAAATACAGTTTTAATTTCGTTAACTTCAAGGATGTTGTTCAAAATAAAATTGAAGTTAGTACAGTCATTGGTATGTAAATCATTACATGATATATATGTATTATTTTGTCTTGTTGTTTTTTTTTTTCATGTTATCGCTTCTTAATGTTGTTTTCTTTTAACAATATATTTTTGTTTATAGATTGGATTGGTTATGTGAAAGTATGTTTCAATCTAGAGGATACAACAAAGAAGGATGGGAGCAAGGGCAAGAGACTTAATCTTAGAGTTGAAGACCTTGAGTGAGTTCTTTTTATTAAGTTGTTGCATTTTAACGTTTAAAGCATTACAAGGTTGCTTGATGTTATTATGTTTTATGTTAATATTTTAGAGGTCAAAAGTGTCCGGTTACTTTGTGGGATGTTTTTGCTATTGACATGTTTGCTTACATGAATGATAAGAAACGAGAGAAACATGTTATTATCCTTTGTCATTTTGGTATGGTCAACCTTTACAAAGGTACAATTTACACTTAATTAGTTTAATTTTTATTTATTTAGTACTTTATATTTATATTTATTTATATGTTTTAATTTTGACGTTGTTTATATTGATCTACATTTGGTTTTATTTTTAAATTCAGGCAAGCGTGGAGTTGCAAACGGGTTTGAGCTTAGCAGACTTTTTATCGACACTGACATTGAAGAGATATCCTCTTTTAGGAAGAGGTATAGTTAGTAATATGCATATAAACATTAAACAGTATTATTTTGATTTTACATTTACTTTTTACGTTTTAATTTGATCACATGAATCTGTTTAGGTATGTGATGTGCAAATTAAGGTCTGTAAATACTAAACTAATCTAGACACCCTAGTTTTAAATTTATAAACTAAGACTCTCTAAATGCTAGACCACTGACAGGCAAGTGTACCTATCGTACGTAGTAAAGCCTAATGAAGTCCGAGTATCGAACCCACGAGACACTAGCGACGCTAAACTAGACTCCGACTCAACTAATTACTTAATTGATTTATTTGATTTGATTGGATTTTGAGGTTTTAACTAATTAAACTAAAGGAATTAACTAAGACAAACTAGACTACCTAAACGCAGACTGAAGGCTACTAAAGTGAAATCAAGGATGAGAAAGCACTACCCAGGTTTGGAATCCTATTCGTGACTATCGGTTTTCTCTCGGCAATGGTAGCTATGATGGAACCAGGTTCTAATAATATGACACCCTAAGACTAAAGACAGGTTGAATCTCCTCCCGGTCTCATCAACTTCTCCTAAGGTCTAAAGGTCAAATAAAGCTCACTGGTATGGGTTGGATCACCTCCTGGTCTCTCCAACAATACTAAAGTACCCAAAGACTAGATCTCCTCTCGGTCTCACTAATCACAATACACCCTAGAGTGCACGGGGTAACCTAAAAACACTTGACAAGACTTAGGAAAACAAATAATACTAGGGAACTTAGACAGATCTCCACTCGGTCTCTCTGCACCTAAATACCTAGCACCAAAGACAATCCCAACTATCTATCTCCTCTCGGTCTCAAGAATAGGTAGAACACTAAACTCCTCTAAATTATCAAACAACGTTCCTATGGAATACGTGCACCATAAACTAGTTACAAACACAAAGTAGGTAACCTAACATGCATCTATACATGAAAGACATTCACAAAGACACATGAGGAACGATTGAAAGATAATAAATTAGAATAAAGCACGCACACACATCTAACCAATTATTATTAGGTCTTTTACTTTAATATTTATCCATCACAAAATTATCAAAACCGAGAAATTACCAATTATCAATAAATATTCATCACAAACCCGGGTAGATAAGCTAATTAGCCAAGAATCATAGTCATAAACAATAAACAAGTCTGAGATATCAAAAACATCATGTTCACAAGTCTTAAAAAAAACACAAAGTCTAATTAAAAACTGTAAAGCTAACTCGTTTGCGAACCCAAACTTGAATCTTGAACCGTGACTTGAAACTCAAACCAACCCCTTCTCCTCTCTTGAATTTTTTCTTAACTTCCTTCTGCCGTCTCCTCTGATATGCAGTCGTCTGCTCTGATATGCATATACCCGTTCTTTATATAATGTGAATGTGATAATGTCGCCTCCCCTTTATTACCTCTCGAAAATAATAGGGCCACTATAATTAAATCTGCGCACACTGATAGCCCAGGAGTCTTTCACGGCCGATGAAGGGCTGGGCCTTGTCTTTCTGTGCTATCCATAAACAACAATAATAAGTTGCAGCTTTTTTTTTTCTTTTCGTTGATTGCATCTAACTCCAACCACCACAAACAATGGCAACCTTTTTTTTTATTTGATAATTTCTTTTCCCCTTCAATATTATATAATTCATATTGCCATCTTAGAACACAGAAATAGTGGGTTCGACCCAATCACGGGGAATGACTGCAATTTTTATTCGGTCACTGGTGTTCCACTCTGTCCAACTGGCTGGTTATTTCTATATTACTTGTTTTTGCTCCATTTGCACCAGGACCTGTCCCAACACAAAATAATATAATAAAGCACTAAAACTAAATAAAAACAAATAAAATTATACAATAATTATACAATTTACACGGGACAAATATGTATATTTTACGACACATCAAATATCCCCACACTTAAACCTTTTTCGTCCCTGAAAAAGACTTATGCAAACGGAATCAGAATCAGAAATATTCAGGTTCAAAAAATATAGATTACTTATTTAAATTGAAACTTGTGTTAACCGCAATTGCAAGTATACTTGTCCTCTTAAACCCACACCCGGTTCCAAGCCCTTATCATGCAATTTAAGTTTAAGTTCGGTTAATCTACCTAGGGTCTCACACTAAAAGCCGCAGTTTCACCTAATCCCACCTCAAGCTTATAGAACAAAAGGAACAGTCACTGGACTATTTGCTAACCGTTTTATACCAAAATCAAAAGAATTTAACATCAAATTTTTTCATCTTTTTTTTCTCTTCATTTTTTTTCTTTTGAGCACTAGACTATGCATACCTATCCCAGAGGCATTCTCAATCAGAGTCACCATCCCCAAAAGAGATTACAATAGGCATCAGTATTTTTGCATTTTTATTTAACAATCCCAGAGGCATTATAAGTTAGAGTCACTATCCCCAACAGAGATTACGTAGGCCTTATCATTTTTTCGGTCTAGCTCATTTATTTATTTAATTTTTTTTTGATAAAAAATTCTAACATTTTTAGCTTATAACGGCATTCCTTATACTATTTTTGACGGTTTCGGCTTCCCTACTTTTCCTAGATGAGAACCCACTAGTAAACTAACAATTAGGTATATTAATATCAAAGGAACCTAAAACCGGGCCAGGCCTACTCACACATCACAAATTAGACACAAGCTTAATTTTTTTATTCTCATATTATTATTATTTGAAACCCGAACAAACTTGATTTTTCTATCATTTTCCGTTTTTGTTTTTGCAAACATCTAAAACAAGAGACATTTTCAAAAAAAAATTCAATTTTTTTGGATTTTCAATTTTTTAAATTTTTTTGTATTTTTCAATTTTTATTGACTCAAGACTCTACTAACTAGACACTAAACGATAGTTTTCCATCCCCACACTTAAACTCTACATTGCCCTCAATGTAGGATGGAAACCGACTAAAAAAACTAAAAATAAATAAGAACTAAAAGACAAAGGGCAAATCGGAAAGGACTTAGCTGGTTAAAATAACGCATATGCTCCAAATCTCTCGTCCAATCCAGCTCGATTGTATAGCATTTCGGTCGCAATCGGCTGTGACACTGACTGACATGCTCGGTAAATGCCTGATATTCGAAAAGGAGCTCCAAAATCACCCGAATGGAGATTGAGTACGGGTGGTACAATTCAAACATGCATAGGCAAAAACAAACAAAAACCAAAGCAGTACTGACTCTAAACAAAAACTGACTCAAAAACTACAACTCTATACAAACTCTACGAAACCTCCCCACACTTGAACTTAATCAGGAGGCTTCTCCTTTATCCAACCTCGGTCTAACCCGTTTAGTTTTAATTGTTCATCATTGTTTATTAAGAAATTAATGATGAAACTAGAAAATATTTTTAAGCGTTCAACCGGGTCAAACCACCAAACTTTAAATTTACCTGGACCAAACCTGATACGTGACATATAGTGAGGATGGTGGTTGTCTCCGCACTTCAATGTTCCATTATGCTTCCTTATGTACCATCTCTGCACCCTCAGACTATGTTGGTCCAAGCTTCTCTGTGGCTTCTCCTGTGTTAGTAACTGTGGTGGTGATATGTCCATTGTCGTCTCCAGTCCTATATCATACAACTCTAGATTATTGGGAAGCTCCTCTACAACCTTTTTTATCTCTACTACTTCTTCTTCTTCTCCCCCATAACTCTCAAAGCCAATATCATCATCATAGTATTCATCCCATGTAAAGCGTATTGTACTTTGATTTTTCTTCTGATTCACGTAAATCGGACAACCTTCAAACCAGTGTGGTCCACCACAGTGTTGACACCTTAGATCCACATGTTGGTTCATGCTTTCCTTAATCATTTGACTCAGTGTCTCGATCATTCGCTGAAGAATGGTGAACATTTCAGGAAACCTCAGATCTCCTTGGTCTTGTGTTGTTGTCGTTATCTGAGCGAATATTTGACATGATTCCACGAACGACCAAACATAGGGAGGGTACTCGCTATGATAACCTGCCATGAAGAGAGTAGCAAAAGCACCACAAAGTAGAGGAAGGAAAGAAAAAAAAAACTAACTAATAAAAAATATTTGCAAAATTAAAAACTCAACACACTACTACTAGACACAAACTCTAGGACTCAAACCCTAAGACTCAAATTACAAATAAGACCAATTAAATAAATAGAACCAGTCAAAGCTAATAACGCAGTCACCTAAGTGTCCCCGGCAGCGGCGCCAAAACCTTGATGTGCAAATTAAGGTCTGTAAAAACTAAACTAATCTAGACACCCTAGTTTTAAATTTATAAACTAAGACTCTCTAAATAGTAGACCACTGACAGGCAAGTGTACCTATCGTACGTAGTAAAGCCTAATGAAGTCCGAGTATCGAACCCACGAGACACTAGCGACGCTAAACTAGACTCCGACTCAACTAATTACTTAATTGATTTATTTGATTTGATTAGATTTTGAGGTTTTAACTAATTAAACTAAAGGAATTAACTAAGACAAACTAGACTACCTAAACGCAGGCTGAAGGCTACTAAAGTGAAATCAAGGATGAGAAAGCACTACCCAGGTTTGGAATCCTATTCGTGACTATCGGTTTTCTCTCGGCAATGGTAGCTATGATGGAACCAGGTTCTAATAATATGACACTCTAAGACTAAAGACAGGTTGAATCTCCTCCCGGTCTCATCAACTTCTCCTAAGGTCTAAAGGTCAAATAAAGCTCATTGGTATGGGTTGGATCACCTCCCGGTCTCTCCAACAATACTAAAGTACCCAAAGACTAGATCTCCTCTCGGTCTCACTAATCACAATACACCCTAGAGTGCACGGGGTAACCTAAAAACACTTGACAAGACTTAGGAAAACAAATAATACTAGGGAACTTAGACAGATCTCCTCTCGGTCTCTCTACACCTAAATACCTAGCACCAAAGACAATCCCAACTATCTATCTCCTCTCGGTCTCAAGAATAGGTAGAACACTAAACTCCTCTAAATTATCAAACAACGTTCCTATGGAATACGTGTACCATAAACTAGTTACAAACACAAAGTAGGTAACCTAACATGCATCTATACATGAAAGACATTCACAAAGACACATGAGGAACGATTGAACGATAATAAATTAGAATAAAGCACGCACACACATCTAGCCAATTATTATTAGGCCTTTTACTTTAATATTTATCCATCACAAAATTATCAAAACCGAGAAATTACCAATTATCAATAAATATTCATTACAAACCCGGGTAGATAAGCTAATTAGCCAAGAATCATAGTCATAAGCAATAAACAAGTCTGAGATATCAAAAACATCATGTTCACAAGTCTTAAAAAAAACACAAAGTCTAATTAAAAACTGTAAAGCTAACTCGTTTGCGAACCCAGACTTGAATCTTGAACCGTGACTTGAAACTCAAACCAATCCCCTTCTCCTCTCTTGAATTTTTTCTTCTTTTCCTTCTGCCGTCTCCTCTGATATGCAGTCGTCTGCTCTGATATGCATATACCCGTTCTTTATATAATGTGAACTAGGGTATATGCCCGCCGCGTTGCGGCGTTATGTTACCATTGGTATTTGACTGATATCGGTTCGGCTCGATACAGTAGCCATATGATACATGCACTCGGTATAACAATCTACACCTGTTTTACATCAACTGAAATTGGATGGTATTGGTTTGGTTAATTATGGTATCGGTGTAGATAACAGATTTCTTTTCGCAGAAGAAGTTATATAAATATTATCAAAACCGGAAACCAAAAAATATGAGTTTGTTTTTATTTTAAATAGAAGAACTAAATATTTAGAAAGCATTTTACGTTAATTATCTTATAAATATTGTATTGATGGTAAATCTCAGATATCTTTTTACGTTTGAGAGGTTCAATTTTTTAAATAAATAGTGTTTGACCAAAGCGGTCCAACCCTATAATGATTTCATAAAGACTTATTTACAATATAATGGTTTCATAAAGACTTATTATATATATTTTTTTTAACAGCCAACAAATCAAATCCTGAGCACTCTCGGGGTACCCACTGGACAAACGGAGTACTCCGAGAGTAACCCGAGTCGTCCACCACCAATTTCGGGGAAAACCCGGTAATCCACCCGCCGTAGGCACGATGGTGAATTACCGGTAAAACCCGTTTGGCTCAAGGATCGAACCCATGTTTCTCTGGGTCTCCTATCACTACCCACCAATGCCTCACTCTTTTTTTGCACCAAGTGGGAATTGAACTTGAGTTTTCAAAGAAGAACCCAAATACTCCTACCACTTGAGCTAGAGGTCATTAGCTATTTATAATTTAATTAAACTCAAATTTGAAGGGTAACCCACACGCCCGTAGGCACGATGGTGAATTACCGGTAAAATCCGTTTGGCTCAAGGAGCGAACCCAGCTTTCTCAGGGACCCTATCACTGCCCACCAATGCCTCACTCTTTTTTTACACAAAGTGGAAATTAAACTTGAGTCTTAAAAAAAGAACCCATATACTCCTACCAATTAAGTTAGAATTCTTTGACTATTTATAATTATAATTTAATTAAAAGCAAATTTCCAGCACTGTTCATCACAACTTTCGTTTAATTAATTAATAATTAATATGTATAATGTGATAATGTCGCCTCCCCTTTATTACCTCTCGAAAATAATAGGGCCACTATAATTAAATCTGCGCACACTGATAGCCCAGGAGTCTTTCACGGCCCATGAAGGGCTGGGCCTTGTCTTTCTGTCGCTATCCATAAACAACAATAATAAGTTGCAACTTTTTTTTTTCTTTTCGTTGATTGCATCTAACTCCAACCACCACAAACAATGGCAACCTTTTTTTTATTCGATAATTTCTTTTCCCCTTCAATATTATATAATTCATATTGCCATCTTAGAACACAGAAATAGTGGGTTCGGCCCAATCACGGGGAATTTTTATTCGGTCACTGGCGTTCCACTCTGTCCAACTGGCTGGTTATTTCCATATTACTCGTTTTTGCTCCATTTGCACCAGGACTTGTCCCAACACAAAATAATATAATAAAGCACTAAAACTAAATAAAAACAAATAAAATTATACAATAATTATACAATTTACATGGCACAAATATGTATATTTTACGACACATCAGTATGTAGAGAAAATTTCTGCTTCATCTTCATCAAATGAGCATGTTGGTTCTTACGTTATCTCAAGTGTTGAAGATGAGTTCCTTAATAACCTTGATTTCATGCTTATTGGTTTCCTTGGAACCATATTAAAGGTGTGTGTTTATTTTTTGCATTTTCTTATAAGTATTTTACATGCTGAGTTTTTTTATAGTCTTTTCTAAGGATTATTATTTTTGTTTGATATCAATAGACAAAGAAGGTTTTGGTTCTCGGCACAATCACAACCATATGCACTGATAAGCTTTGGTATTACAATGGTTGTAACCACTGTAAGTCCAGTGTGGAGGAAAGATTTGTAACGAATGAGAATGTGGATGGTTCATGTGATGTTGATCATACAAAAGCTTTGGTGTGTACAAATAATAAATGTGAAGGAGTCGACATTTATTCTATTCCTCGGTTTGAGATTACAGTTTTATTTCCTTATACTAAATACTAATATGAACCACACTTCTGTTATTAGTAATACTAATGTTTTCATTTGTTTTTAACTTTGATAGCTTCAAGATACCTATCAAGGTGCAAGACTCTTCCGGTACTGTGTCTTTGACACTCTTTGATTACGAAGCTTACAAGATTCTTAAGAAATCTGCCAAAGAGTTACTTGCAATCGAAGATCAGGTAATAAATACATGCATTCAGTTATTTGTTAATGTAGTAAATATAATTTAATATTAATTTTTATAAAATTGTAGGTTCTCAATTATGGAATCATTGTGCTCATAGTAATTTATATTAATTTTTATAAAATCATAGGTTGTTAATTCTGGAGAGATACCGAACCCATATCCTGAGATTTTTGACACACTGGTTGGAAAGAAGTATGCGTTCATCATAAATGTTAAAGACTATAATATTGAGAATCAGGTTGAAAACTATGGTATTGCAATGGCCACTAACGATGATGAGATCCTTGTCGCGCTCTACGCCAAATTCAATCTTAACCAGGTTTAAATCTTCATTATGTCATTCTTTTCATTTCATAGTCATATCGTTTTGAAATAGATTTATACCATTGTGTTTATTATATGTTACTGTGTATTATGTACTTAAAGCATGAGCAGTCCGAATCGTTTGATGTTCCGGATTCCTGCAGTTTGTCTACTCTTTTTGACCTTATGAAGGTAATATAAGAATTAGGTTATTTGTACTAAATTTGTCAAAACATTAATACTTATCGTCTTTTTATATCAGGATGAGATGTCATGCAGCGGTGACTATGTTACACCTGTATCCAAAGCACTCGTAGGCAATAAGAATCCCTCTTCTGACGAAACAAAACATAATATTCGTGAAGTGTGCGACATAGATGATGCATTAGGTTGTTCCTCGACAAAGCGCCGCATGAGTGATGAACTGGCTCAGGATGAAGATGTTGGTGTTTCGAAGCTTTTGATTCCCAAGATTGAGAAATAGTTTTCTCTGTATTTTCGAGAACATTTACGTGTTGATTTCATATGCTTTTGCCACGTTGAACTTATGGTTTTCGTTTTGTTGGTTTTTGGTGTTTGGTGCTCTTATGTTTTGGACTGATTGTGTTATTTTGAATTCACTAAAACTTATCTGCTTATTATACTGTTTTGTTCTAATATTATAATGAGTATGATCTTTCTTTGCATATTATAATGTGTATGTTAAATAAATATTGAGATGTTCAATGTTCAATATTTATGTTTAATAGTTATGTGTATGAAGAGAAGCAACAATTTATAATATATATTGTATAAAGCCAAATAACAACTTTTTTATCTACAAACATTTGTAATCTTTAAGTATTTCTAATCTTATCATCTTATCTCATAATTTATATAGGATTATCAGTGGATGTGGTTGTTCTTTATTGGTTTTTACCGTTATCCCTGGCCACTAAGGTTTAATAAGTATCCGTCATATATTACAGTTTTTAAAAAAATATTTAATTTGTGCCCGTTTCTCCCATTAATTTATTTAAGTAATCTCATTCAATAGCTTATTTATATACTTCAAATTTTGTCTAAGTGATTCAAAGTAGGGTGTTCAGAAAAACCGTAACCAAGTAAGAAGTGTAAACCAAAACACATTTTATTCGGTTTTTTGTTCGGTTTATGGATTCACGTTTTATTTTATTTGTTTTATTTGGTTTATTTGGATAACTGAAAAATAAACTGTTTAACTTAATTATTTATATACTTCATTACGGAGTTAAATGAATGCAAGCCACGTTACGCGTTGGATGGTTGGCGGAAGTTCATGACTGAGAATAACTTGAGGTTTGGTGATATGTTGCACTTCACATACGTGTCTTCGCAGCAGAAGATCGTATTAAATGCCGTTACTTCAGTTTAATAACGACCTTTAAGTATGTTCTGATATCAGATATTATAACTATGAATTTTTTGATGGTGATGTTGCATGGTCTTTTTTTTGAACTTATTAACTTGATGTTTTGTTGATATGTATGGCTAACATGATAAAACACTGTTATTAGCAGTTTGTGTTTTATATATAGATGATATCATGCTTCTTTTTGCTAATAGTAACTGCAATTAGAAGAAACTTGGTTTATTAATCGCAAATGTGACATTCTTCTGCATTTATGAATTCAGAATAATGGCTGGATATATATGACTGTATTTGGCATGATGATGTTGTGTTTCATGTTGTAAAAGCCAGGGAATTGTCAGATAATAGATTGCTTTGCCCGATTAGATTGGGTGTTAAATTATAGTTCTTTAAGTCATTGTTTCGTTTTCTTGAATTCTATGTAATTTTGTAAAGAAGTACAATAACAAACAGTGGTTTAAACATCTGTTTGACTTTTGGTCAACAGTTAATGGAAACCCATGTTGGTGCATATGTCTGTTGACTTCGTCTTGTATCGAGTCTTGTAACTAGAATGATAGATTAAATCACGTAGATCTAGAAAAACGAGAAACATGTAAAGTAGAGCCATTCCACATAAAAAGAAGGGATTGTCATTCCACACGAAATGGCATTGGCCATTTCGCATGGAATGGGCTTGTCACTTTCATGGGGAATGGATTTACTATAAATAGGAGACTTAGTCATTTCATTTGCAACTTTTGGAATCTAGAGCCAAGGTGTTGCTAGTGTGTCTCTAGCCTGTATATATCTGTCATATCAATACACGAGACTGTTCAAGTGATTCCAAGTGTATAACAAGCTGAACGAAGATCAAATCTTTGTATTCCGCCTCTGATTTGATCCAAGAATTCTTCTGAATGACTCGTTTGGTAGTGAAAACGATCCTACAAGTGGTATCAGAGCTCAGAAGGAAGAATTCTTACCGATTTAGCTTGTTTTCACTAAAAATTCTATCTTCTACTCATTCTTTCACGTTTTTTTACTGAATTTTTCAAAATTGAACGGGTTTTTACGGTCCAAATCGGCTGATTTTTTGATATGTTGTGCGAAAACACCTGATCTACAACCCTATAAAGTTTCAGATCCTAATTCCAAGCCGTTTGGGAGAAATCTGAGTTTTTCGGTCCGAAATCGCGTGACGTCAGACATATTCCGTGCGAAATTAACTAATTTCGTTTGAAAAACCTAATTCCGTTGAAAATCCCGTTTGAAAGGATAATTCCGTTTGGTAATCCCGTTTAAAAGGGTATTTTCGTTTGGTAATCCCGTTTGAAAGGATAATTCCGTTTGGAAATCTCGTTTGAAAGGGTAATTTCGTTTGGTAATCCCGTTTGAAAGGATAATTCCGTTTGGAAATTTCGTGTGAAAGGTCTGATTTCGTGTGAACACTTAATTTCGTGTGAATGTGTTTCGCGTGAAATATCGTCATGTCGGTTGAAATTGTCAGTTAGCATTTCAGATCATTGATAGTGTTGTCGGACATAGTGATTGAAGAAATTGTTGGTCCAATAGAATCCAATTCAGGTCCATCGATAACAGATTGATTAAAGTTGAGGCCCAATAGGATTGTATTGACATTTAATATTGTCGGCCATTACTTGAAGTCACATGTGAACAATAATTGATAAAGTATGTTCTAGGTCCAATCAAATTGAATTGAGTGTTGAACTTGTTGGCTATTTTTTTGATAAAATCAAAGTTTGCATGTGGGGTTGAAGTCCAATAAAATTTGAGGTCCAATAAGAAATTAGTAGGTGATAAAGTTTTAAAGTGTTGTCGGCACATTAAAGTCATCGATTCTATCAAATATGTTTTAATTGAATTGAGCATTTAAATAGTCGGCCACATTGTTTCAAAGAAAAGATTGCATGTGATCTGTTTGAAAGAATATAAATTGCGGCCCAATCAAAATTGCATGAGAAATTGAATCAGATCTTACTTTCTCTCGGCCCAATTGAATCAAATTGAATCAGTCTTATATCCATGTGAGTTAGAAAGTGTAGAGGTCCAATAAAAAATTGATTGGTATTGATTGACGGCCCATGTGATTTGTTAAATCTAATCGGCCCAATCATATTTTTGTAACACTTGAAAGTTGTTGGCTTGGTGAGTTTTTGGATTAAATTGTGGGTTTCGAGTTGAACCAAATTTAACTAAGTGGACTGTGTAGTTTGGGCTGATTTTTTTTTTAAAAACCATTTGGGTTGAATTTGGAGTCTCAAATTGGATTGTGTTTGTAGTGTGGGTTGTATACTAAGTTTGTTTTGAGCCGCGAATGTGTTAAAGGTGATTTGAAACGGGTTGTGAAGACATCACATCAGGTTGTTTTAAGTGTGGTTAAAATGTTTGACGAACAAGAAAACGATACACTTGAAAGTTTAAATGATTGGTTTGATGGGTGTTGGGTTAATGGGAAAGGAGATGAGAATAAGAATGTTTGGGTTGAAAGACTTGAATATTTTTTGTGTAAGAAAAATGAAACGTTGAATGAGCTGGAAAATCGGTATGATATTTTAATTGACAATTTAAAAAGGTACGAGATAAGGATGTCAAATGCTGAAATGATATCAACATTTGCAGACGCGCTACCGTCAGAGTGGGATGAATTTTTTAATAAACTGAAAAATGATTCTAGATTTTCAAAGTTTCATCCAAAAGTATTCATCAGAGAGCTTAAAACACATAATTATGAGAATAATCAGAAAAAGAAAAATTTGATGAATGAAATAGATAAAAATCTAGACAAAATAAGTTTGGAGGTGATTGTTGAAATAAGCAAAAGAATCAATATGTGTCTTGCAGCAAAAAATGTTATGAAATATGATATTAAGAGGGGTTGTTATCTAGATGCAAGTATGAATCCTCTTGATTTTGTTAAAAATTTTTGTGCAGGCACATACAAGACAGAGACAGAGGTAGTGTCGAAAAATGAAGAATCCGAGAAAAATGAAGCTCCAAGTTCTGAACCAGTGTGCTCAAAATGTGATGAATTCAAAGCAGACAATGTCAAACTCTTGAAAGATGTGGAGAGTTTGACATTGGAAAACAAAACTTTGAAAGAAAAAGAAAAAGATTTTCAAGATAAAATAACATTTTTGGAAAATGAAAAATTGAAAACTGAAAAAGTTTTTGAAAATAAAATTAAATCTTCAGAAAATGAAGATTTTTGGATAAAATTGGAAAACAAGAATTTAAAAGAAAAAGAAACAGAATTTCAAAGTCAAATAAAAGTTTTAGAAAATGAAAAGTTTGTTCTTGAAAAGAATAAAATTGAAAATGAAAAAGCAATAAATTCTCATATTGAGAAAATCTCTCAACTTGAAAAAGAAGTTGAGAGTGCTAGAAATAAAATTGATGATCTTGAAAAGAAATTGAAAGGTTTTGTGACCTCATCAGCGATACTAGATCATATCTGTCCAAAACCGATCAATGAAATTTCAATAAGTGAAAATGTAACAAATTATGACAAAGTCATAATTGAAGATTGTGATGATAAAGCTGATGATGAAAAAGAGAAAAAGAAAATATTTTTGGAATTAAAAGAAAAATTTAAAGAAACTGTTTTACATTCGACTGAAATAGGTGAATGCTCAAAGCAAAAACCTGTTAAGAAGAATGTAGAACAAAAACAAAATGTTAAAAATTTGGAAAATTTTCAAAACAACAATAAAAGGTCATCAGTTCAGTCATCCAATCATTATAAAAAACCACAAAAATTTGAAAATCAAAACTCACAAAAAGTTGGTAATAAGTGGTGCAGGTTTGACCACAGTGCTCAAAAGTCAAATCAAGCTTATGGGAGAAGATGGAATGAATATTCTTCAGAGATAAATCTTCGTGATGATAGAAAAAGAAGAAGTCATGACTACCACAAGGCCAAACAATGTTTTGATCTGAGTGTGTGGTATGAAAATGGTGAAAGGTATGATAACAGGGTGTGTTACAAATGTGGTTTTCAAGGACACATTGCTGTTAACTGCCAGAGTCAGAGTTTTGAGACGAGAAGATGTTATGAATGTCAAATCAAAGGTCATATTGTAAGAGATTGCCCAATGAGATCAAAGGGAAGATCGAGGGCTGAATCCCAGAAATTGACAAAGAAATCAGTCAAAGTCAAAGAAAAGCCCAAAGAACAGAAAGTGAAACTTTCACAAGGGCAGAAAGACAGACTGAGAAAGAAAAGGAAGAAAGCGAGGGAGTATCTTGAAAAGATATTGTCCTCGGGTACAATGATTGATTCAAATAAAAGTTCTGATAAATCGTTTCACTCGACTGCAAAATCAAGTAAAACGAAGTCATCAGATACAAATCTGAGGACAAAAGGGAAAGTAAAGGAAAAATTGGATAATCAAACGGTTCCAGTTATGGATGGCGATGAATTTTTTTCTTCGGAAGCAAAGGAGCCACCAGTTGAGCAAAAAGGAGAAAATTCAGTTCCGCCAATGGATGATGTCAACTTTCCACCATTGCGGACTGAAAATTTTAAACAAAAAGTTGGGAAAGTAGAAATTTCGGATCAATTCTATTCTGAAAAGAAAGAATTTGATGTCGAAAAGGCGTTCAATGGAAAAGTGAAAAATATTTTTGGAAAAATGGTCGAGGGTAAGGTAAAAGGGGTTAAAGAATTTTATGAAACAAAAAGATATATTCAAACCCCGAGTGAAAATAACTCAGATACACCCAAGGCTGGTCAGGCTTGGGTTCCTGCATGCTTTGCTTAAAATCCTGACTTGCCGGAGTTCCCAAGTTGGTAATCGTGGAACAGGAATCGGCATCTTTCTTAAAAATATCACAGATGTGAATGATGTTTGTTATGTGATATTTTGACTTACAAGTGGTTAATCAAGGACATTAAGTTGTACTTGATTTAACTATCTTACAAGTGTTATGATTATTGGAAATTGTTTTTGTGATAAATCTACAAGTGGTTGAAAACAGTGTAATGAATTAAACCCCATGTTTGTGAAATGGCAAACAAAACTAATTTTCCGGAAAAACCATTTTGATTAAAACTAACTTAAGTGTTTTGAAATCATAATGGGAAAATAGTTTGTTGTCAGGGGAAGTTCTGATTGTTTATGCCAAGTGGATGGCGAATTGAAGCGATTCGATATCATGTTGTCACTTTATCTGTATAGTTTGTTTTCAAATTTTCCCGGAAAATCAAAATTGAAACATATTTTGATTTTAGGGGGAGAAAATTTTTTAAAAAATTAGAAAATTTGAAAATGTCAAAAACATTGAAAAAATAAAAAACGAGTTTTGTTGAGACAAGAGGAAATGATAGTACATCAGTGGACTATCACAGCATGCTAAAGAAATGAAATGTTAAAAGTAATAAACGGTCTCACTAAAGATGTGACGATAGGCTCAGCTAGACTAGTAGATTTTCGATAACGATACAAACATAAAATGATAAAGCCTAGTTCTAGTGGGAAACATGATTGAAAGCATAGTACTTAGTTTTGTCCTTCTTGATTGTGTGCATACTCAGTAATCGCTAAATGCAAAGAGCATAAAAACTGGTTAAATTTGTGAACTTTCACAATTTTGCTGAAAAGTCGCCGTGATTGTGCATTTCTTTTTGCAAAGATTTAAACTTGTTTGATTTCTTTATTTTGTTTAAACATTGGACATCCTCTGCGTATACGAAAGTATCGACCTGGATGTTAGTGCCTAAACGTTCTGCTTTATTTTCTTTGGTGTTTCGTTTAAGCTTTGGATCACCTCTACGTATACGGGAGTATCGACCTGGTGATTAAAGCCTAAACAATTTCATCTTGTTTTTTATTTCTTATTTTGTTTAAACATTGGACTTTCTCTGCGTATACGGAAGTATCGACCTGATTGTTAATGTTTAAACATTCTGCGTTATTTTTGCACATATCACAGTTGATGAAAGTTTAAAGGCATTACTTGAGTTAGAGTATTGCATGATGAGGGGATATGTTGAGATCGTGGGGTCCATAAGAATTTAGTGCAAAATTAATATACCTTAACGTATCGGTAAGCATTTCGAAAGTTTTTAGATTGAGTTTAAGAGGACAACTATATCGTCAATCTATGTGAATCGTTTAGAACTTAATATGTTTAAAGCTTAATGGTGCTAGTGATTTGTCTCATAAACTGATATGATCCTCTTACACAAACTCACAAAAATATTGTTTGTAAATATTTCTTTACTGCATTTCATTAAAATCAAAAATCCAAAAAGATTTTCGACAACTGATGTTGAAAAGCTGATATTCAAAGTTCAAGTGCAAAACAGGAAGAACAGAGGTTTGGGAAAGTTTGTTGGAAATATAAATTGTTTTTGAAATGACTAAATGGCTCATTAATTTGAAACCAATTTAATCATTTTAAATACAAGTGATAAGCATAAAGTCAAATCTTACTGTTGGTTAAAGTATGTGCAGGTATGCAGCTAGTGAATTCCAGACTGCGATCCCAGCTTGTCGAAAGGGGGAGTCTGAAGTCGTAAAAGCCAGGTTCCTGATCTTGTTGCTACGAAGAGCCAAGAGATGGTCCTGAATCTGTGAAAGCTGCTAATGCTCAGAAGATAGAGAGTGCTATATCAGATTACGATCCCGGAACAACTTAAGGGGGAGTCTGTTAGCAAAGGGGAGATTGAAGAGTGAAAGAGCCAGACTCAGAGTCTGAAGAATAGCTGATAATGGTGATTGAAGAGAAAGAGAGAGTTTGAAGGTTGCTTCAGAGTCAAATACTTTGAAAAAAAGGGTGAAGACTGAACAAGACTGAAGTTTTGACGTACTGACGTCTCGTACTGAAGACTCCGTCAACATCCAAGGGGGAGACAGTTGGTGCATATGTCTGTTGACTTCGTCTTCTATCGAGTCTTGTAACTAGAATGATATATTAAGTCACGTAGATCTAGAAAAACGAGAAACATGTAAAGTAGAGCCATTCCACATAAAAAGAAGGGATTGTCATTCCACACGAAATGGCATTGGCCATTTCGCATGGAATGGGCTTGTCACTTTCATGGGGAATTGATTTACTATAAATAGGAGAATTAGTCATTTCATTTGCAATTTTTGGAATCTAGAGCCAAGGTGTTGTTAGTGTGTCTCTAGCTTGTATATATCTGTCATATCAATACACGAGACTGTTCAAGTGATTCCAAGTGTATAACAAGCTGAACGAAGATCAAATCTTTGTATTCCGCCTCTGATTTGATCCAAGAATTCTTCTGAACGACTCGTTTGGTAGTGAAAATGATCCTACAACCCATGTTAGGTTGAACAGTGTTTTGAAGAGGAAAAGAAGTGTGAGAAGACAGTAGATCTGGTTAAGTTAAACATCTGTTCAGGCTTAAACAGATGTTTGGCCTTAAACAGATGTTTTGCCTTCTATATCAGATGTTTGGACTTAAACATATGTTTGTCCTTAAACAGATGTTTGGCCATAAACAGATGTTTGACCTTAAACAGATGTTTCACCTTAAACAGATGTTTGGCCTTCTATATCAGATATTTGGACTTAAACAAATGTTTGGCCATAAACAGATGTTTGGCCTTAAACCAAACATCTGTTTAAGGTCAACATCTGTTTGACTATTGGTCAACATCTGTTTGACTTTTGGTCAACATTTGTTTCAATTTTGGTCAACATCTCATTTAGTATTCAACAAAACTTTGAATAACTCAACATCTGTTTAATTCGTTGTTTCGTTTTCTTGAATTCTATGTAATTTTGTAAAGAAGTACAAGAACAAACATTTTTACAAAATCCCAAATCACCTGATCATGTAAGTGCATTGAAGTAATAGTGGAAATGAAGTTATTCATGTGGTCCTGTTGTGCTTTTGTTTGACATCTAATATGGGTTCATGATCTAATCCGGTGATGTGAAGACATTGTTGTTGAATGCAATGAGATGCTTGATGTAATGAGGTCGTATTAATAACAAATAATAATTAATATAACTAAGTTTCCCGAGCCCGGGAAGCAATCCCGGGTAATAACCTAGTACTTTATAAATAAGAAATCAATCCAGTAGTGCATAAAGTAAGACCAATATTCAAATTCGCAGCGAACAAATAATGCACTATCATAATGTCCTCTATGCCTATTTCTAAAAAAAGACCTTGGCTGCAATTCTATCGTATAAAGCTAAACAAAAAGTATAACTCATAACTTAAAGCGAAGTTTTAGAACTATATTGTCGCAACCCCCGATCCCTGGTCCCCGGGAACGGGCGGACGCGAGCTCAGAATTTCGGAGGTATCAGTTTGTTAATTTGGCAGCGGAAATTACATCAGGACCGTAGTTAGGAAATGTTTATCAGAGTAAAACCACCACATTTAATATTAATAATCACATGGGCAAAACCCAAGTTTCTTATTACAATACGTTTATAGGGATAAACACTATTTTATTGAATTTAAAACATCGTCTTTTAGGTAAATTTTATAGCCACTTTTTTCCCAAACCTTCAGTGCTCTCCAGCTGGCTTTTTACTAATTGGCTGTCACATTGTGTTACCTGAAACGCGTTTTAAAAACATTTGTCAGTGGGAAATACTGGTGAGTGAATCCCAGTTTAATCAAGAAACATTTTATCAATTAAAACAGTATTGAGAGCGATCACATTGTTTATTTCTACACAATTACTCATTCAGTACTGTCAATCCTGACTTGTGGGTCATATTACACATTGGCTAACTCGTTGTCCAATGGTAACGTACTGTCATCCCCGACTTACTACTCGCGGTAGTAAATTTTGTATACAAAATCCCAACATGCCGGTAGTAATTGAAGAACTACAAAGACTCAATCACCGCTTAATCGCATTGTAAAACAATTAAGGTTTTGTAGAATATTACAAAAAGGTTAACAAAAAGAGGATAAACTCACATTGCTATCTTAAACTTCGCGTAAGGGTTTCCTGGATATAATCTATAATTTATACAAATGTACATTGGTTAGTATCATAACCCTTTGAAAATATTAATGATACCCTCCCCGAGACGGCATTCCAACAACTACGTCGGGCAGAACCACGACAGTTGTCACGGAACCCTAAATCAATCGGGCAGCGTATCTACTATGAAACCGGGGTTATAATACTTACAATGGAGCAGAACCTCGCTAATTAGGGGGTATTATACTTGAATATAAAGCCTATATCTTCAGAAATTCGAGACTGAGAAAAGAAATGAACGATTGAAAGTGAAATCCCGAGGCCTTTTTATATAGTGCCTGATTCTGAGTCTCACGCGGCCCGCGTAACATATGGGCTGAGCTTACGCGGCCCGCGTCAAAGTTGGGTCAACGCGTAGCTCGTCCGGATCACCACTAGGCTTGACACGATGATGACACGTGTCATCACCGGGCTGCGCCACTATATTGATCTTACGCGGCCCGCGTAAATGTAAGCTAAGGCTTACGCGGCCCGTTTGAACTAAAGAAATCAACGAAGTCAGGTTCTAGCCTTGATACAGCCCGCGTAAATGGTTGGGGTGGGTCTACGCGGCCCGCCTCAACTGAATTTTTAGTGTTTTTAATTTATTTTAAATACTATAACATATTTTGGGCTCGGTTTTCACATACGGGGTGTATTTAAAGACATAATGGGAAATTTTAAAACATACAGAGGTGTCGGAAATATTCGAGAGTGTCGGTTTTACTAAGGGTTGTTACATCCTCCCCACCTTGTATTAGAGCTCGTCTTCGAGATCTACTGGAATAAGTGCGGATATTTTCTTTGCATTTCAGATTCGAGTTCCCATGTGTACTCAGGTCCTCTTTTGGAGTCCCACTTTACTTTAACCAGAACTAATCTCTTATGCTTGAGGTTCTTGACTTTCCTGTCTTCAATTTGTAGAGGCCTTTCTACAAACTTGAGTTGTTCATTTACCTCTATATCCTTAAGAGGTACTATTAGTGATTCATCAGCTAAACACTTTTTGAGATTAGATACATGAAATACATCATGTATTCCTGCCATTTCCTCTGGCAGTTGTAGCTGTGACAACCCGTGATTTACGGTTCTTAATTACGTGATTAACAGGTGATTAATGCGATAATAAATAGTGTTTACAGCACAAATTAACTTAATTAGGCCCTTGGAGAGCCCAGGAACGTTTATTTGATTATACAGTGCGCGTGTGGTGATTTACTGGAAATCTGTTGAATATTACGCAACAACGGACTGATACCGTACAAAATACTGACAACGCCGACAAATACAAAAATTATACGTATAACTTATAGTTATGAATGTGGTTTTGCGAAATATTATCCTTTCGAACGACACAAAGCGCAAACGTGAACGAAAAACGCGGAAACAATAACGGGCTGACAATCAACGACGAAACGGAAGCACTGGACTCGAATTTCTGTCTCGATATTAATATGTTATGATATATTTAGCTTCGTTTTCGAATTTTAATGTCCATCATTTAAAACAGATCGGAAAATGGATTCAAGAACGACAAACGGAACATTTGTCGCGTTTTAACGCAACCGACAAAATACGCGTCAAACCTCAAGTTCCAACGTATTTTTTTAGCATTCTCAACTTAACGTTACATCTACGACATATTATGGTAATCGGGTTCGAGAAACGGGCTTCAGAATGGAATTGGGCCTCTTAAAACACGCTAACGGGCCCTAGGCCCAACCTACTTAATGAAACCCTAGTATAAAAGGCTAGTATAACTTTCAGCTTCATTTCTCAAACCCTAGAGCACATTCACGCAGACAAGAACCATCTGACTCTTCTCCTTCTTGATCGAACTCAGGTGACCGGAGCTTGGGATTTCGGCCGGTGCCGACTCCGACGAACCCGCACACTCACCTCCTACACCTCTCATGCTCTGATAACACCCATACCCCCTCATCAGATCTCGATTACTCCGACTCACCCCCCCTCCACACAGCCGACCGACCAAACACACATCTCTGGCGACGATTCAGGTGGTCCGGCGAAGGATGGGGTGCTCGGTTCGTTTATATCCGGCCATCTACTTGTCTCTCCGATCGAATACACTACACAACAGCCCCCCCCCCCTCGTTCATTCTCGGGATCTTTAGTCGGACCGGCTCCGGCTGTGTTTCTGTTGATGATCTACTATTGAAGATGATGATGATGAAGATGGAGAATCGACGGTGGCGGTGGTGCTCGGTGTTCGGCGGTGACAGGTTTGTTCGGCACCAGCTTTTGTTCGATCCGGTCTTGGTATGGGTTCGCGGTACGATCAGATCGGGTTCAACACGTTCAGTTTAGAAAGCGGTTCAGTTGACTCGGTCAAACCGAGTCAACTCAGTCAAACTCGAATCAACTGTCGGGTCAACTCAGTCGGGTCTCGTTTTGGGTCAAACAGGGTTCACCTCGGTTCGACAGGTTCGGATTTAATTCAAAACGGGTCAGAAAGTCAACTCTGGTCAACCAGTCAACTGTCGGGTCAACTGGTCAAGCGCAAGACGCGGTAAAGTTAATGACGCGAAAATTAGTTTGGATTGTTAATTTATATATTTTTAGTCTACGCGAAGCCGAGCTCGACCGATACCGGTAGTGATTAGTTACGTTCTATTTTTGTCGTATTTGATAAATTTCTAAGTATATATTGGTTGAATTGATTGAATATTGTTGAGTTTTGACAAAATACGACGACTTTTATTGTCGGGTTATTCCAAAAACAGAGGAAACTCTGCCCGATTTTCGTTAAAAACCCGGTTTACTAAACTTATATTGTTATAAAGACAACACTTATCGAGATACAAGTTTCTTATAAAAATAAATATAGAAGTATATTTATTTTGACGACATTATGAGATTTTGAAACCGATACCTAGTTAAAATAAATATAATGCTTATATTTATTTCCAATATCGATATTTCGAACACTTTTATACGATAGATATAACGTGTATACCTATTTCAAACACTTTAAGTTCGAATATTTATTTCACACCACGACGCCATACATTTTCTATCAAATAAATATAACGAGTTATATTTATTTCAAACGTAGAAATTTCTTATTTCAAATGTCAATGGTTTCAAATATATATATGTAGATATATATATATATATAGATATATATATCTAATTTACTTACGTCTTACGAAGGCTACGAATAGTCGTACTACCATCCATCTACGCCTTCTATTCGCGACAACTAACACAGCTACGTAAATATATTTTATATTTATAGATATAAATTCCAAAATCACTCGAAAACTAAGTCGATCTCGAAACTTAGTTTTATCCCGATTATAAGCGGGATCAAATAACTATAGAATGGTAATTCTAAGCCAAGATAACACTACCTTAGAATCGTTTAGTTAACGATTCGGTAGAGCTCGGACACGTAGTTTAACTACGTTGTTTTATCAGAAAACTTATATGTATTCCTTCGTAGGAATGTCGTAGTTGCACGCTAGCTAAATACACGTTCTTGGAACGGCACTACGGAAACACACTAAGCTAGCTTTGCACAGGAATATCAAGGTGAGTTCATAACCCCCACTTTTTACTGTTTTACATTTTTATAAATGTTTTCGGGGGTGGAAAGACATGCAAGTTTTGCAAAAACACAATGTTTTGAGAAACAAAAATCATATGTTTCTAAACCATTTCGCTACAGGATTTCAACGAACTCAAATGGTTTTCGAAAAGGTTTAAACTAAACTTACCGGTTCTTACAACAATACAAGGTTTTCGAAACATGCATGAGTTTAATGACGTGGGCAAAGTCCCAATGTCACTAGGGCTGGATAGTCCACTAGCGTACGAAAAACAAGACAACCCAGTGAGTTCATGTCCCTCCTTTCACTGTTTTCAATGTTTTGTTTTCAAAAACATCGAGGGGAAATACATGTTAAACTATTGGTATGTTAATTTCGGAGTAGAAAACAGGGTCAATGTGCATAAGTAGGGGAATACACACTAATAACCATTAATCACGTAGTGACCGAGGTGCAAAAGGTGTAGATCTATTGGGCTTGAGGCACGCCCCACTCCTAGTTGTTAACCGTGGAGTGCTTTTGTTGATCCCAATGCGAACTAAGTGTCTACGGTTTGGTTATTCTGCTTATGGCGCATCATGTCAGGGGGCTAGCTACCCACTGATAGATCGTAACAGACTCCATGATTTTAAACCAGAACATACCAGGATTACAAGATACCAGAAAACATTTCTATACCGGTTTACTAGGATAACAAGAATCATTTCAATACCAGTTTACAGATACGACAGAAAACATATCATTACTGGTTTACGAACTCAACAGTTACATATATCGGTTTATAAACATAGCATAAAACATTTCATTACCGATATACAAAGACGACATTTCAAATGCTTTGAGATATTAAGATCTCACAAACCGGTTTTTTTCAAATGCAAGATTTCAAGTGTTTTAAAACGCATTTGATACAAAACAAACTATGAGCTCGCTCAACATTGTGTTGACTTTTTCGCATGTTCTTTCTCAGGTTGCATTTTCAAAGCGATGGAACGGTTGGAATAGGAGAACCCACGGGATTTCGAGTACTTAGCGGGCGTTCAATTTCTTAAAGTCTTAGCTCAAATACTTCCGCTGTGCAATGAAGATACCAGTCCAGTCACGCCAGCTCTGATATTTTCGGGGTGTGACAGTAGCTGATAGGCTACAGGTCCTATTCTTCTAATAATCTCAAAAGGTCCAATATACCTGGGACTTAGCTTTCCCCGTTTGATGAATCGTACTACTCCTTTCCAAGGAGAGACTTTTAACAATACTTTATCTCCTATTTGAAATTCCAATGGCTTGCGTCGGTTATCAGCATAACTCTTCTGTCAATCCCGTGCTGTTTTTAGTCGTTCTTTGACTTGAATAATCTTGTCAGTTGTTTCTTGCACTATCTTAGGTCCAGATAGTTGCTTTTCCCCAATTTCTGCCCAACAGACTGGGGTTCGGCACTTACGTCCATAAAGTGCTTCAAATGGTGCAGCATTGATACTTGTGTGATAGCTATTATTATAAGAAAATTCTATTAAAGGTAAGTGATCGTCCCAATTACCTCCAAAGTCAATTACACAAGCTCTAAGCATGTCTTCCATCGTCTAAATAGTTCTTTCGCTTTGTCCGTCCGTTTGAGGATGATAAGCTGTGCTCAATTTTAACTTGGTTCCCATTGCCTTTTGGAAACTTGACCAAAAATGAGAGGTAAAACGGCTATCCCTATCAGAAACAATTGATAAAGGAATTCCATGTAAAGAAACAATTTCATTTACATATAACTTAGCTAATTGTTCCATACTGAAAGTTTCCTTCATTGGTAAGAAATGAGCTGACTTGGTTAGCCTATCTACAATCACCCAGATTGTATCATTTCCTTTCTTTTTTTTGGGTAATTTAGTAACAAAATCCATTGTTATCAATTCCCATTTCCATACTGGCATTTCTAACTGTTGTAGAAATCCTGAGGGTTTCTGGTGTTCAGCTTTGACTTGTGAACAAGTTAAGCATTTAGAAACATAGGCTGCTATGTCCTTTTTCATTCCTATCCACCAGAAATTTTTCCTTAAATCCTGGTACATTTTATCATTTCCTGGATGCATCGTATATTTAGACTTATGGGCTTCTTCTAATATACGATAACGTAGGTTTCCTAATTTAGGTATCCACATTCTCTTTTCATGGAATCTCCAAATTCCATCTGTTCCTTGTTCTAATTCTTTTAGCATACCTTTTAATTTTTTAGTATTATCCTTGATTACTGACTCTTGTGCTTCTCTTATTTGATCATTTAAATCTACTTGCAGATTTAATTTAAGAGAACGTACCCTTTTTGACTTTTCATGATACTTTCGGCCTAAAGCATCTGCTACTACATTGGCTTTTCCTTCATGATACTGGATGTCACACCCTGGCTTTGCGGAATCGTGGTTAATTTTGGTGTGACTTCTTAATACCATAGCTTAATCATAACCAAGCTATATGAATTTAAAAACCATGCAAGTCATCCATTAAGTTTAGAAAATAACATACGGTACCATTGTTTAACGAGACATAATCTAGTAACCATAACCTTGTTTAGTAACATTACAACTTATAACAAAACATAAACGTGATTTAGGGATTGTGTCTTGTCCAGGTAAGAGACACAACCCTAAACCCTGATGACTTCATGAAAGATGCAGCGGAAAACGTTCCATACCGTGCCAGATCCGTTTAATTTCCTGAAATACATGTGAGTTGAAAAATCAACAAAAATGTTGAGCGAGTTCATGTGCAAGTGAGTAAGTAAAACACTTGTAAGTATAAAAGTTTCCTGGTATGTAGCAGTGTAAGAGGACTTGTGATCACCAATGGTTTGCAAGGCCATTAGCATGTTGTGAAATGCAAGTAGTAAGACACGACCTAGCCGATTTTTGCGTCGGGCACAAAGTCACTCAAGGTCCGTTCTGTTGGTCCTCATAGAGGTCCGTTCTGTTGGGCCTAGAGTTGGGCTCGCTACACCCAGATAGATCTACCGCTACTGTCCCTCGGTCCATCTGCCTACCCATTCACATGATCTAAACCTCCTTACGTTAATCATACCGTGTATAAAGTACTTGTAAACAAAGTAACATGTATTTCACCCCCGTAGTTAAGTAAACTGAAAACAGTTAGAGAAAAGGGGGACATGAACTCACAGTGAAAGCGTATCTCTACCAAGCGTCTCCAATACAGTAAGCTGTGCAACGACCTACAAGTGCTAATTCTATTAGACGGATGGCCGTGCTTTAGCTTTACAGTTTATGTTTGCTGGAAATAGTTAGACAACTATTCCGTTTTATATTTTGTATAAACTTGGTAGTTATTTTCCTTCCCAAGGATGGGGGATTTAATACATGTGCGTATAATTCCATCATTAAGTCTCACTTAATTCTTATAAATATATCCAACTCCAAAATATAGGTATTTATCCAAAATACGCTGTTAAAGTACGCGTTCATAAATATTTCCGTAATTGTGTAAGTTACGTTTTAACATACAAGTGGTAATATAATTACCGGTGTAACTTATATATTTATGGCGAAAGCGTTTGTATTATTTTGGAGTCGTTAACGCTTGTAAATATTATTTTCACTCTAAAATAATATTTATGTATTTCACAAAATAATCATAAACAGTGTTGTGACAAATATATTTATCACGTTAATCTTTGTGAAAATCCCACCTCCGAATATTTAGTAAAATATAGTGCTGGCGAAATTTATGTTTTGAAAATATGTCCAAGGATAGTTCTAACACTTGTTGTGTAAAAAGTCTAAGTGTTAGGTTTTTAGAAAATTTCGCCAGAGTTTCCTCTGTAACTGGAGGTGGCCACGCTTTCAAGCGTATCATTTTCTTTTAACAAATCAATTCAACAATCTTCTTTATTCGATCAAACAATTTCCGACACATCAAACTAGTCGACAAGTATGTAAATTTGCATAATCGCATGAACTTGCAGTTTTTCCGCATCTTTAATGTAAATCACCTTTATATATGTAGATCTTTATATAAAGTAGCTTTAATCTTGTAAAAACCTCGTGTTTAGAGAAACCCGTCTTTACAACTTCTAGTCACTTTTCCCAAAAATAGTTATTTGTCGGATCTTTTCATTTCACAAGTGTCTACACACTTGTGGTTTATAAAATCATGTTTGTTAGTGTAAGATCCCTTCTTTAAATTACATGATTTCTTAAATGTGTGGTCCTTCAAAAATACCACTTGCGGATACGTAGATCCGCTAGTTTTAAACACCATTTTACCGGTTAAATCACTTTTACCCAAATAAAATATTTTCACACAAGTTCATGTATCTTGTGTGGTAGAGTTTCGCCTTTAACCCTTGTATTTAGTCAAAAAACGAGCTTATGTGAAGATACTTGATCTTACAAAGTCGGGTTAAACGGAGATCCGAGCTACCACATCATAGATCGGGTCTAGATAAACACATATTTCAAGTCCTACGACTTTTACACAAGTTATATGCTATTAACCACCACTTTCATAGTTTTTACTAGACTTTTGATCATCATCTTGTATTTTAACGATATTTAACCGACATAAATCCTTTTAACCACTTTAGATAGGTTCAAGAATGAGTTTTAAACAATATACCTCTAGCTCAAGGCTAGGGAAGATTCTTGATGAAAAACGCGTGGATAAAAGCTAACGGGAGAGGTCCTTCGTGTTCCGCTTGCTCCAAGGCTCCTTATACGTGACCTCTAACACTTGTATGATGATGGAAATGCAAGATAAAAAACCGAAAGTATGATGGTGGTGTGGGTGGTGTTCGGCCGAGAGGTAGAGAAGAGAAGAGAGAGTAATTTTTGTTGAGTTTTTGTGATGGTGATTAGTGTGTAGGATGGTTCTTATTTATAGACAAGATTAGATGTTATTGTCCAATGGACAATGTGTAGGTTAGATACTAAACCAAAGAGATTAGGAGATCTTGCAAGGTACATGTGTGTCCCCTAGGGGACCGAAATCGTAAAGGGGGGGGGGGTTGTTTGGTTAGTTTGTGACTAATCACTAAGTATTAGTTAAATCAAACTAAGTTAGATGAAGTTCTTAACCCCGTTACTTGTATGTTATGCGTTACCACGGGTGTTAGGGTAATCAGGGACCCTAACTGGCTCAGAAAAAGAGTAATAATAAAAATAGTAATGTTTTCATGTTCCGGGTAAAGTCCGGGTGTCCGGTTGGATAGTAATCCGTTAAAGCGTTATAAAAGCTTTAAAGTGTCGTTATTGTTGTTTTTAGTGACACATTTGTTTTCCCGACACTTTAGAAAGTGTCTAGTAATATTTTCTCATGTTCTGGCACTTTATTAGTCAGCTAGAAGCTGGTTTATTTATTAAAGTGCTGTGTTTGGTACTTAAAGTACGTTTTTGGCACATCCGAATCAGTGTATCTTATTCCTAGAGACGCGGTAACACAACCCTTATATTCCTACACTCACTACCAGTGTAGTCAAAATATATGAGGCTCTTAACAGGCCTTAGAGGCAGTGTCTGCCTGATGCTGGTTATATCAGCATGTTCACTGTGTATCCGTTTAGTGCTACTGTGCTGTTTGTGCATCATGTTTGTCACTAGGGTCCAGTATGTAAATAATGTAGTGACAGCAAATAAAGTATGATGCAAGTAAGTGCATGTATCAGTATGCAGGTAGCAGTTCATCAGCTAGTTCAATCAAGCACAGTAATCAAGTAGTAATTAATCATTAATTAAGTTGTACGGATACCTGGTTTAGTGCGGGTTGTCACACTGGATATCACAATCATAATCACTAAGCATCTCCATCCAGCGTCTTTGTCTCATATTCAAATCCTTTTGCTTGAAAATATATCTTAAACTCTTATGATCTGTGAATATAGTAAATTTACTACCATAAAGGTAATGTCTCCAAATCTTAAGAGCAAAAACTATAGCTCCTAACTCTAAATCATGGGTTGAATAATTCTCTTCATGATTCTTAAGTTGTCTAGATGCATAAGCTATAACCTTTTGTCGTTGCATCAATACACATCCATAACCTAATTTGGAAGCGTCACAATAAACTACAAAATCTTCAGTTCCTTCTGGTAACGCTAATATGGTTGTATGGGTTAATCTTTGCTTAAGAATTCTAAATGCTTCTTCTTGTTTTAATCCCCATTCAAACCTAACAGATTTACAGGTTAGTTTAGTTAAGGGAATGGCTATTCTAGAAAAATCTCGAATAAATCTTCTATAATAACCAGCTAGTCCTAAGAAACTTCTAACCTTGGTTTGTGACTCAGGGGTTTTCCATTTGATAATTGCCTCGATCTTTGTTGGATCTACATGAACTCCTTCATGATTGACTAGATGTCCAAGAAACTGTACCTGTTCTAACCAAAATTCGCACTTAGAAAATTTAGCATAAAGCTTTTCCTTTCTTAACAAACTTAAAAGTGCGTGCAAATGCTTTGCATGATCCTCTTTACTTTTAAAGTAAATTAGAATATCATCTATGAAAAAAATTATGAATTTATCCAAATATGGCTTACATATTCGGTTCATCATGTCCATAAATGCAGCTGGGGCATTGGTTAAACCGAATGGCATGACAGTAAATTCATAATGGTCATACCTTGTTCTAAATGCGGTTTTAGGAATGTCCTCTTCCTGTACCTTTAATTGATGATATCCCGACCTTAAATCGATTTTAGAGAAAAATCGAGCTCCTTGTAGTTGATCAAACAGATCATCGATTCTTGGTAATGGGTACCGGTTCTTAATCGTGACCTTGTTTAATTCACGGTAGTCAATGCACATACGCATTGATCCATCCTTCTTTTTAACAAACAGTATCGGTGCTCCCCATGGCGACGAACTTGGTTGTATAAATCCTTTCTCTAACAATTCGTCTAATTGTTTCTTCAATTATTGCATTTCTGCAGGTGCCAAACGATAAGGTGCTTTGGCAATCGGTGCTGTTCCAGGCAGTAGGTGAATTCTGAATTCAACTTCTCTGTCTGGTGGTTGCCCTGGCAATTCTTCAGCTATGACATCTGGAATCATCTTAGCTTCGTCTGCAGTCAGAACAAATGCTCTAGCATTTTGAGTATTCTTGTTGTTTGTAGCTGGAGCTATCTTTGGGCAATTAAGCTTGATATGACCTTGTTCTCCGCAGTTGTAACATATCCTGTTATTAACTTTCTTCCTGCAATTTTCCTCCTTGTGTCCCGATATTTTGCAAAAGTTACAGTATATGGAGCATCTTCTTGAATGCTTTCTTTTACAATTCTTACAATAAGGTGCAGAGGTAGAACCTACATTTCTCCCACGGCTAGAATTTCCAGAACGAAATTCTTGTGTGAGCTTCTGGGTTAGGTTCCTCCTTTGGTCCTCTTCTCGGGTGCGGACTAATTCGTCTGTCAAGGTATTTGCTAGTTCTACAGCTTCTTCTATGGTTTGAGGTCTAGCTGCCTTGACTACGTGTCTTATCTCACCGATTAATCCCCAAATATAACGGGAGATTAACACTAGTTCTGGTGAAGCAAGAGTTGGCACTATTCTAGCATATTCGAAGAATATTTTAGTGTACCCCTTACTATCCATCCCAATCATCCTAAGGTTTAGGAATTTGTTTGTTATTTGTTCCTTCTCATTTGGTGGGCAGAATTTCCTTTCTACCTTGTTCTTAAATTCTTCCCATTCCATATTGTAAGTTCTATCACTTCTTCTTGATTGGAGGATAGTGTTCCACCATTCTAATGCTGAATTCTTAAACAGATTAGAAGCAAATAGGATCTTATCTTCTTCAGCACACTTGCTTATTTTCAGAACAGCCTCAGTCTTTTCTATCCAGCGTAGAGCTGCAATAGGTTCTTCATTACCCGAGAATTCTATCGGTTTACAGGACCATAATTCCTTATAAGAACAACCATAAGGCATGGTTCTTCTTCTTTTGGGAATGGGTACTTGAAGTACAGGTCCGTTGTTTACACTGTTTTCGGGTTCGATACGTCGCTTACTGCTATGCTTACTTTTATTATTCGCTTCTTGAATAGTTTGAATAATAAATGGCATGACATCTATGATTCCTTGTGCCACTATATGTTGAACAGCACTATTATCCATTTGGTTTCCATTGTTATTGATGCTTGGATTCTCATTAACCACGTTAATGTTACTCTGGTTATCATTATTCAGATTTCCTTGATTTCCTTCATCGGCCATCTGAATTTTAAACATTTATCCCATATTAATATCACAAGATAATATTTAATATAGTTAATCACATGATACGCAATCTAGCAAAAAACGTAGATCATTGCTACTTTTACTCTATTTCCATATACTATTATGCATCTATTACATTCTAGTACTGAAATAAAATTTACAATACCAACAGAAATAGAATCACACTAATAGTAATATGCATCCATACACACATATTTTATTTTATTTTTATTATATTATATTATATTATATTATTACCATCTCCTCTATCACATCACGGATATGGATTTATCTAAAAATCCATATTGCGCTCATCGTATTTCCATACGAGACGCTCTCCCACCTGTCTCATTCTCTCACTGCTTTCTAAAATTTCCTCCCCAAAAGTCCTAAGTTCTTGCACGTTTTCTGCACTCATTGGGGGTGCAGGTTCTAGTACTGGGTTGCGGGTTCCTGATATGGGGGTGAAAGTGCCTGAAATCGGTAAGGATCTTCTAAGATTTCCCTAATATGTTCATCGTGGTAATAGGGATCTAAAGGGTCCATACCTGGATAGGCTCCTATGTTCTGTATAGGTGTGTCTTCATGGATCGGGTGACGTTGCACATAGTCCCTAACGTCATCCCACCAGGGATCGTAATTTGGGTCTAGGGGATTTGGTGCAGGTACCCTAGGTATTTCCTCTGGGTTGAAGTCATGCATCTCCACTTGGTTTTCAGGGTTTTGTATCTCCATTGGTTGGTCAGGGATTTGCAATTGTGGTTGGGGTGCTATTGTTTGCTCCAGATTAGGGTCAGCAGCAGTTGTGGCTAGGATATGGAAATTGGCTAGGCGCCTATTAAGCATATCCTGTGTATTGGTATCTGTCTTTCGCTTAGCAGCTACTAAAACTCTTTGCTGTTGCAACTTTCGCATTCTTTTCCTACGTGCAAAGGCTTCCTTACTGAACCATCCTCGTTTCTTATGAGGGAATGGCTCTTCTGACTGAGCTTTAAAAGCAAACATTCCTTCTTCCTGATCAGCAGAATACCCAGAAAGGGCAGGCTGTGATGAGGTACCTTCACTCCTAGGTGAATCAGCCAACTGACGACACATGTCTGAGGGTCCTTGATCACTCATACTATAAACTAACAAATAGTCAAATAACACATAACAAATAAATGCAGTTATGCACGTATTTTCGTAATTTATTTCCTAACACAAAATTTATATTTAAGTGTCAGCAGAACACTTCTTTGGCTTAGACCAGTGGCTAGGCTCTGATACCACCTCCTGTCGCAACCCCCGATCCTTGATCCCCGGGAACGGGCGGACGTGAGCTCAGAATTTCGGTGGTATCGGTTTGTTAATTTGGCAGCGGAAATTACATCAGGACCATAGTTAGGAAATGTTTATCAGAGTAAAACCACCACATTTAATATTAATAATCACATGGGCAAAACCCAAGTTTCTTATTACAATACGTTTATAGGTATAAACACTATTTTATTGAATTTAAAACATCGTCTTTTAGGTAACTTTTATAGCCACATTTTTCCCAAGCCTTCAGTGCTCTCCAGCTGGCTTTTTACTAATTGGCTGTCACATTAGGGGGTATTATACTTGAATATAAAGCCTATATCTTCAGAAATTCGAGACTGAGAAAAGAAATGAACAATTGAAAGTGAAATCCTGAGGCCTTCTTATATAGTGCCTGATTCTGAGTCTCACGCGGCCCACGTAACATATGGGCTGAGCTTACGCGGCCCGCGTCAAAGTTGGGTCAACGCGTAGCTCATCCGGATCACCACTAGGCTTGACACGATGATGACACGTGTCATCACCGGGCTGCGCCACTATATTGATCTTATGCGGCCCGCGTAAATGTAAGCTAAGGCTTACGCGGCCCTTTTGAACTAAAGAAATCAACGAAGTCAGGTTCTAGCCTTGATACCGCCCGCGTAAATGGTTGGGGTAGGTCTACGCGGCCTGCCTCAACTTAATTTTTAGTGTTTTTAATTTATTTTAAATACTATAACATATTTTGGGCTCGGTTTTCACATACGGGGTGTATTTAAAGACATAATGGGACATTTTAAAACATACAAAGGTGTCGGAAATATTCGAGAGTGTCGGTTTTACTGAGGGTTGTTACATATATTACAGATGAACAGTGAAACACAGAGTGTTTCCCCCAAGATTCAACGCCCTGTATTCTTCCATCAACTACACCTCACACTCACCATTTTGCTAATCCGTCAGCTCGTATTGGATATCCACCATTTTGCTTTATACTTTTAAGAAAACGTGACCCAACAACTTAAGAGATGGAGAGATCAGATCACAGGTTCGAAACAGATTTACTGTTCTTGACAACAACAGAAGGTGCAGTGTTATCAGCTAATTAATTTATTATTTAACCAAGACTGATAAAAAATCGCAGTACATGCACCCTAAAGCAACATCTAAAACCCAAAATAAAATAAAATCAAATCAAATCACATTACATGGCAATCATCCAAAGCAAAACAATCGATGACACTGAACGTCGACCACTGCCGGGCTGACAACTGAAGAAGTATAGTTCCGACCACCAAAAACACTAAACAATCACTACAAATTTCCAAACAAAAATCACCACAACTAACAAAACACCAAAAAAATCCACATAGACCTAACCGATTCACATCAAAACCTCATAAAAAACCAGATCTACACTAACAAAATCCACCGGACTCAAAACAACTCAATCAAATCAAATAAAACCGGAAAGAAAAGTGTGAAAACACACACTCCTTGAAGTGCGTTGAGGACGCCTTCAACGGGACCGCCATAATCCGTTCACAAATACGTAACCCACAACATCTCACTCAATGAAAACATAACCTAGGTTAAATTAACTTTTAAATAACTAACATACAACTTCATTTGAAGTTCTTGAAGAATCAAATCTAGAACCTGACACCGGAATCTTGGTATTTTTATTTTGCAAAATTGATACAGGAAAAGGTGGAAATGTGATGTTTTATACATGTTCAGCCATTGTTGATCAGAGTTTCAGAGCTTTGTAGCGGCAGTACACAGAAAAGTAGCGATAAACCCTAATTTACAAGCAATTAAAAAAATGTAAGCTTATACATACAACTAGTTATACAAGATATGACCAGTTTGGAAACATGCAGACTTTCATTGGAGTTGCTACAACCCTTGCTAGACAATCAACCCTTCTCGAAACCCTTGAATTCACCATGAGCGTCGTCATTAATGCCCACCAGATCTTGTTCCTTTATGCTCTCTCTCCCGTGCAGTGGGTTTTTGAACATGCGCTTTCTCTCTCTTCGGTGCGGTGGGTTTTTGAATAATGGGAACGGGCGGTTAGTTTTAGTCTGTTTTTGGATGCATGGCACGTACACTTAACAAAGGCAGTATGTGTGGCTTTCGAAAATGTCCCAATAGAATAGAATATAATAGAATAGTGCCACCCAAGCACCCACCTACATGCCACTATTCATTTTGATTCTCTTATTATTAGATAGATTTAGATTATGTAAGGAGTTAATTGGCCGGATGGTTCCTGTGGTTTTACGTTTTTTCATGTTTAGTCCCCATTTTTTGGAAATAACGTGTATGCTCCCTATGGTTTGCTCGGTTGTTACTCGGATAGTCCCCTGACTAGATGGTGGTTAATTTTTCCAGTTAAGTTGATGAGAAATGACTATATTACCCTCTCCACCCACCCACACTCTTCTCCATCCATTTTCTTCTCCACCTCCAATCCGGCACCACATCCGCATTTCATGCCCTGAATATCTCCAAACCACCACTTCCTCCACAATCATGTCTGAAAACCCTAAAGAAAAGCTCATCGTCGTCGCCCTTCACATTGCCAAAACCCTAGGTCACACTAACCACGCCCTCACCGACGACATACTTCAAATCTTCTCCAACTTCGATAACATATTCAGAGAAAACTCACTGGAACTCTTTCTGTCACCGAAACACTTGACCAGACACTAAAAACAATAGACCGTATAGTTTCTCGTTACTTAACCATTGACGAACCTATCTGGTCAAACTCCAGTGACGCCTCGTTGTTTCTCGCCGTTGTTGATGACTTGATTACAGTGATTCGTGAAGGCTCTGTAACGGCTGATGATTCGGCGGTTACTGTTCTCGATCAAGCTGAGGATTTTCTTCAATAGTGTATGTTTCGGCTCGAAGAGGAGTTTAAGCGGTTGATTCAACGCAACAGCGTTGAATTTGAATTTTCTGGTGATGTCGCCGGAGGAGGCGGTGGTGGTTGTGTAGATTCAGATTCCAATGAAAATGGATGGAGAAGAGAGTGGGTGGGTGGGGAGGGTAATATAGTCATTTCTCATCAACTTAACTGGAAAAATTAACCACCATCTAGTCAGGGGACTATCCGAGTAACAACCGAGCAAACCACAGGGGCATACATGCTATTTCTAAAAGATGGGGACTAAACGTGAAAAAACATTAAACCACATGTCACACCCCAACTGATGGCGGAATCATCAGGGCGTGGCACTAGGTGAATCAGATTGCTCAAGAGAATCCATAACAACTAATAGCGACAATATTTATTACATTTATTATCCCATACTAACAAACAATACAATCACATAAGTTATCACAGATCTTCTGTTCTCTCGAACAAGACCAATCCGACAACCTAGATTTTAGGTGAGTTTCTAGACTTCCTAGCTTGATTTGATGTAGACTGCGATCTAAACCTGCAACATACGTTAAAACAACGTCAATACAAAAGTATTGGCAAGTATACAAGTTTTGATAGTAGCGGGAATAGATAAAAAGTGTTGCGAAT
>JARYGA010004853.1:0-47183 GCA_030545235.1 Helianthus tuberosus | reverse complement strand
GCAGAGGCGATATGTTAAAGATGCTACAGTAATCTTCCAGATAAAACAAAGAGATGATGAGAGCCTTCGAGAGTTCAAAGAAAGGTATAAAAAGGAGGGCCTAACGTATGTGGGGGCAGATGAGAAAATGAGAGTAGCCGGTTTCATGAACGCTATTACCTCCAAGTACCTCACCAGGGATTTCAACAAGTCCCTGCCAAAAACCCTGGAAGAAGCTCTCGAAAGGGCCGAGGCCCACATCAGAGGAGAGGAGGCTGTAGACATAAAAGAACAAAGAAAAACGGGGATCTAGTTGGCGAGGCAGCAGCCCAGCCAGGAAGAAGGGAAATTTCCATTCCTATGACCGACGCCAAAGGGGTTCAGACCAGCGATGGTCTGAAGGCCGGAACCCTGGGAGAAGGCCGGAACCCTCCCAGCAGGGAGAAGGCCATGAAGTTCACACCCCTCACCAAGACCCCTCAAGAGATTCTTGCCACAGAGGAAGTAAAGCAGAGCTTCCGACCTCCCAGACCTCTCCCTAAAAGCAAAAAGAATGAAAATTCCACCCAATTCTGTGAATTTTATGAAGAAAAGGGCCACCATACTAATGATTGCTTCCAACTCAAAAAGAGGATTGAAGAGGCCGTCAAGTCTGGGGAGCTTGCTCACTTAGTAAAGCGGGTGAGGGACAAGATGGCCGAAGGAAAGGGCAAGAAAGTTAACTTGGTGGATTTTGATGGAAAGGTTCCTCACAAAAGGCAACGGTTGGAAGCTTGGGAGCTTCAGTGTGTTTGTTTCCCTCCAACAGAAAGAGACCCACTTTCAAACCTCCTTGTGGTTGAAGCTACTGTGGGTACATTACAAACAAGCAGGGCATACATAGACACTAGTGCTGCCACTGAAATCATGTTTGAGAAGTTCTTCAACCGTTTAAGTAATGAGGAACGTTCAAAGCTTCAACCCTCAGGAACCTCCATAAAAGGTATTGCTGACATACCCCTCAAGCCTTTAGGGAAGCTAACCCTTGATGTCCGTTTCAGCGATGGCAAGATGGAAAGAGTTCAACCTCTCTCCTTTGTGGTCATCAATATACCTTCAAACTATGATGCCATCATAGGAAGGCCGGGGCAGTGTGCATTCTACATGGCTGTTTCTGTTGGTCATGGCACAGTCAAGTTTCCTACTGAGAGAGGGATTTCAACCCTTTGGCCTACTCAAGAGGCCTACATGGTTGAAGGAGAAAGTTCCAAGAATGAAGAAGACAAGAAAAGGCTAATCATAAACCCTAAGTATCCTAAACAGAGGATAAGGGTTAATCCAAGCCTTTCACAAGAAACTCTCTCATATCTTGAAAAGCTGCTAGTACATTATAGCGATGTCTTTGCTTGGTGCCCAGAAGATATGACGGGTATCCCTCGAAGCATTGCTGAACACGAACTGAAAATACCACCCGATGTCAAGCCTGTTGTCCAAAAGAAGCGGAGTCTAGCACCCGAAAGAAGGTTGGCTGCATGCCAAGAGGTTGAAAAGCTTGAATCAGTTGGAATCCTCTGAGAAGTCAAGTATCAATCTTGGGTTGCAAACCCAGTCATGGTTCGAAAGCCCGATAACTCTTCGAGGATGTGCATAGACTTCAAAGACTTGAACAAGGCTTGTCCTAAAGATTGTTACCCGTTACCAGAAATCGATCTCAAGGTTGACTCCCTCACTGGTTACCCTTTCAAGTTTTTTCTCGATGCTTACAACGGTTACCATCAAATTCTCATGAAGGAAGAAGATGAAGAGAAAACCGCGTTTCACACGAACAAAGGAATCTTTTGCTACCAAAAGATGCCTTTTGGTCTCAAAAATGCGGGTGCAACCTACCAACGCCTAGTCGACAAGGATTTTGCCAGTCAAATTGGTAGGAACATGGAAGCATATGTTGACGATTTGGTAATAAAAAGCAAAACAGAATACCAAATGCTTGATGACATCCAAGAAATATTCAAGAACCTAAGGAAGGTTAACATGAAGCTCAACCCCGAGAAATGTTCGTTTGGGTTTGAATAAGGAAAGTTTCTGGGGCACATTGTGGGAAAACAAAGTATAAAAGCCAATCCAAACAAAGTCAAAGCTGTTCTCGAAACCAAGCCACCACGAAACAAAAAAGAGGTAGAAAGCTTAAACGGGAAGCTTGCAGCCTTAAAGCGTTTCGCCTCCAAATTGGTTGAAAGATCGTTGCCTTTCTTCAAATCACTCAAGGGATGCTCTGACAAAAAGGATTTCAAGTGGACTGTAGAAGCTGAGGAAGCCTTCAACCAGATGAAGCAACACCTAGCTTCACTCCCAGACATTGTAGCCTCAGAAACGGGAGAGTTGATCTCTATATACCTTTTGATTACTGAAGAAGCAATAAGTGCGGTCCTCACCATTGAACGAGACAAAGTTCAGGTACCCATTTATTTCTTCAGTAAAACACTAAAATTGGCAGAGATCAAATATTCTCCTTTAGAAAAGCTTGCTCTAGCCCTAGTCCAAACGGCTAGAAGGCTTCGAAGGTATTTCCAAGCACACCCTATACAAGTGGTCACCGACCAACCCATTAAGAGTGTGCTTGAAAAACCTGAAAATTCAGGACGATTAGCCAAGTGGGCAGTGGAACTAGGTGAACATAACATCACCTATGTTCCAAGAAAAGCCATCAAAGCCCAAGTCATGGTTGATTTCATTGTAGAAGTCCTAAAGCAAACAATCACTGAAGTAAACATAGCTGCCATTGAATCCTCAGACCTTGAAGCCTGGAAGCTTTTTGCCGATGGGGCTTCAAGCGTTGAAGGGTCAGGGGCTGAGCTCATTCTGATCAACCCGGAAGGGTTAGAATTCACATATGCTCTTCGATTTGACTTTCAGACCACCAACAACGAAGCTGAATACAAGGCGTTGATAGCCAGTTAAGGCTGGCTAAGGAAATGAAGGTTCAAAAGCTTGAAGTGTTCACAGACTCGTTGCTGGTATCAAGCCAAGTGAACGACAGTTATGTTGCAAATGAGCCCAATATGAAGAGATACAAAGAAAAATCCAAAGAGTTGATGAACACATTCCAAACGTGTACCATCAAGCAAATTTCCAGGTCTCAAAATAAGAAAGCCGATGCCTTGAGTAAACTCGCTTCTCTCACCTTTGCTCACCTTACCAAAAAGGTATTGGTAGAGGTGTTGAAAGCTCCATCAATTGAAGAAATGGAAGTTCAAGACGTAATCACTGAAGAAGGCACCAATTGGATGACTCCAATTAAAAAATTCCTTAAAGATGGTGAGTTACCCGCTGATCAAACAGAGGCTGAAAGGGTTAAAATCAAATCTAGATAGTACTTGTTGCAAGGTGAAATCCTCTACAAAAAGGGTTACCTTGCACCCTTGCTGAGATGTGTTGGTCCCGAACAAAGCCAGTACTTGGTCAGAGAGGTTCATGAAGGGATATGTGGAGCCCATTTTGGAGCAAGAACGGTGGTTGCTAAACTAATGAACCTTGGGTATTTTTTGCCATCCATGCACAGAAACACCGCTGAACAACTGAGAAAATGTGATTCTTGCCAAATTCATGCACCAGTCCCAAAGAGCCCCAAGCATGACCTTGTCCCGATATCTTCAGCCTGGCCATTTAATAAGTGTGGAATGGACATTGTTGGCCCATTCCCACCAGCCAAAGGTGGAGTGAAGTTCTTACTAGTTGCCATAGACTACTTCACCAAGTGGCCGGAGGTTAAACCACTTGAAAAAATTACGGGCAAACAGGTCATTGATTTCGTTTGGGAAAACATAATTTGTCGTTATGGATTGCCGGGAGTGTTTGTCACCGACAATGGAAAGCAATTTGCCGAGAAGCCTTTCAGCGTTTGGTGCAAAGAATACAGAATAGCTCAGGTTTTCAGCTCAATGGCATATCCACAATTAAACGGTCAAGTGGAAAGGATGAATAGAAGCATAGTCGAAGGGATCGAAGCCAGATTGGGAAGGAACAAAAGCAAATGGCTTGAAGAGTTGCCAAGTGTTCTATGGGCCGTAAGAACAACCGAAAAAACAAGCCATAAAAGAACACATTACAGCTTGGTGTTTGGGTCTGAAGCCGTGATTCCAGCTGAGGTAGGAGTTGTAACTCAAAGAACAATCAACATGGATCTCGAAGTAAACCAAAAAGAGACCATGTTGAACTTACAACTCCTAGAGGAAGCACGAGACCAAGCTGCAATTCAAGAAGCCAAGTACAAACAAAGGATGGAAGCTTACTACAACAAGAGAGTCAAGAATGAACATTTCAAGCCAGGAGACCTGGTGCTTAGAAACAATGAGGCTAGCAAAAAAGAGAACCAAGGAAAGCTTGGCCCAAAATGGGAGGGGCCATATACAATCCTTGAGGCACATAAGGGTGGATCCTATAAGCTAGCAGAGTCAGAAGGTAAAAAGCTTCCAAGGCATTGGAATGGAAACAATCTTAAGAGGTTTCATGTCTAATCAAGAAAGATTGGTTTGTATTTCACAAGGTGTATTTCAAGAGTTGTCCTATGATCACTTTTTGTAACACAATATCTCTTGAATGAACGAAGATGTTTTATCAAATTTGTCTTTCTATCCTGAAATCAGGTTGAGAGCCTAGCAAAAAACTCCATGGCAAGGGCCATGTAAGGGGATGAGCTCCCAGGCCATACCGCTCAATAGGTTCAAGGGTTGAATAAACCTATATAAGGGGTGAGTTCCTAGATCAATACAACTTCATGAGACTTATAGTTAAAAAACAAAGTTGTCTCATAGACGGGTCTGAACAGCCTACACCAAATGTTCCTTAAGCCTCAGAGAATCTATCAAAAACAGGCTTACGAACTAAAATAAAACTAAGGAAAATAACAGGATAGGTGCTATGTCTTTTTACTAAAAATACCAAGGCTAAGTGACTGCAACACTGAACCCTTTAAGGTATAAAAAACATAAAGACAACACAAACCCAACAAAGACAATACAACAAAAATAATTTACGGAACAATGCAACAACACAAATGAAAAGGTTGCATACAACCCAATCTCCAAAATACAAACCAAGACATCAAGTCATAAAACTAAAGTAGTAGCCGGAAGCCTTGAAGGCTTCAAGCTATATACATCCAGAAGCCTTGAAGGCTTGAAGCCAACCAAGCTGCCTTACCAAACAGGAACAAGCACAAAAACATAACACAAGTCAAGTAGTAGAAACTTAGTAACATAATAAAAGCAGCCTTAATAGGCTCCCAAACATCCAAGTAAGTTAAAACAAGCCTTAGTGGCTTGTAAGCTTAAGATATTGTTCAAAAGGCCATCAAGGCCAAACCACAACCACAAAACAGGAACCTTAAGGGTTCCTGCAAAACCTAAGATTGTTCAAAGTAACATACAAACCATTAAATTGTTTTTGGGTGCTAAGAAAGCTACAAATGTTTATCAAGCATCAACGGAAGACTTAGAGGCCCCAGAACCATCACCTTTAGCCTTTTTGGTCTTCTTCGACTTCTTAGCTTTCGAACCACCATCACCACCAACTACTGAACCTTCTAAACTCGCATCCTTGGAAGCATCAGGTTCTCCCAAAAAGGTATCCTCACTATCTCCTGAATAAGATCGCTTTCTTGAAAGGGAACCGAGCACTTCAGCACCAACCTTTTCGTTAAGGCCATCCGATTTTAGCTCCTACAAGACAGAAAGGGGCTTACCAAAACAAGCTGCAACTTGATTAACATACGGATAGGTCAGCCTCTCCATCTGCTCAACAGAACCCTTGAAGACCTCAGAAGCTTCACGACGGTCCAAGGGAGACTTTTCCAAAGGATGACCAGATTCATGAAGCTTGTAACTGGCAATGAGACCTTGATATTTCCCCAAGTTGAGCAGTTTGGTATAAACTTCTCCAAGAGCAGAATTAAACTCCTTAGAATGAAGAAGATAGGTAACAACTTGGTGGAAACCTTGCTCAATAAGCCATTGGTTATCACTAGTAGCTTGGGTAACCAAGGACTTTAAACCCTCTTTTTCTTCTTCAAAGGCCCTCTGCTGAACATTCAAGGTTTCCCTATCAGCCTTAAGTTTCAAACGGTCAGCTTCAAAACTTTTCTTGAGATCGTTTACCTCAATCTCATGTCTCCTGGTCAACTCCTCAATCTTCTTCGCCCAAGCTTCCTCTTTCTTGGAGAACCCCTCAACCTCCTTCTTCATGGCAGCCATAGAAGCTTTCATTTTGTCTTTCTTCTTGGACGCATCCTCGTACTCCTGCGTACCCCTGGTAAAACGGGTAACACCTTCAGCCAATAAGGCCTGAAGATTGCAGGAGCTTAGCATCAGTCTCGAGATAAAGTGATCAGCTTCCATTTAAGAAATGGCACTCCGGACACCAGGAGGAGCAAAATGGGCCAACACCTTAGCACAAACAGCCGGGTCCTTGAAGCTATCTCCAACTTTAACCCCCTAGTTGGGAACATAAACCTCTTCACCCTCTGGACCCTCGAAGCTCTCAACACTTTTGACAGATGAACCCTGGATGGTAGGAGTGCTACCCTTCTTAACCAATTTCTCTTCTTGCCAGAAACAACCAACTCTTTTTCCTTACCCTTTGACACATCAACCTCAATAGCATGTTCTGCCGATACTTCAATATCATCACTAACATCAATGGCCTCTGAGCCAGAAGGTTGATCAGCACATTTCAAGTAACGTTTGGAACGACGAACAGAAACCTTGGAACCCGGAGGCTTTGTAAAACCTTTAACATTGGGAACACTCACATAACCAGAACCCTCGAACCTATGCTCGGATCCCCTAACAACCACATCTTCACCCGGAGTAGCAGCAACATCATCAAATGCAACATCGGAAGTATCATCACTCTTGATAAAATCAAGTGCAGACATAACTACAAAATAAAAATGAAATGTATAAGCAAGCAAAAAACAAGAACATAACAACACAGCAAGATAAATGCATACGTTGCCCATCTCTCATAAGCACTGGATCTCGATCACGTTTTTCCCATAACTTACTAAGACCCAATAACACCAATAAATGCTGTAGGATCGAGTTGTGACCCAAACGAGTCGTTTAGAAGAGCTCTAATCTGTTTTAGAGGCAGAAACTAAGAAACAGACGTGAAAAACAGCTTGTTTCACACTTTAACGTCTTGTATATTGATTATAACAGCAATACAGATCAAACGACGCGTCGGCAGCACTTCGGTACCGGAATGATGAAAGTTACAACTGATTTCGCTCAGGAAGGTATTTATAGGCTGGAGATTTCGCTTGAAAGTGTTCAAGTGCCAGTTCGAGCGAAATCAACAAAGTTGATTTCGCTTGAAATTGTCACTTGTCATTTCAAGCGAAATAAGCTTAATAACACCCTACAACCTCCTATTTTCTCGTACAACGCGCCCTGATCTAACAATTCTAATACTAGACTCGATACAAGACAAAGTCGACAGACGTATGCACCAACAGACTCCCCCTCGGATGTTGACGAGTCTTCAACGTCTTCAGTCTTTATCAGTCTTTGGGCTTCTAGAATCTTGATCTGGCTCTTGCATTACTCCAATTTCTTCTTTATTTAGTATTGTCCAGGAACAAACCCTGGCTCTACTCCTATCAGCTTCTCTTGATCCCTTAAGTTCATCAGCATCAGTAATCTCAGAATCAGAACCTGGCTTTTTGTCATTCAGACTCCCCCTCAACTTGTGCTGGAATCGTAGTCTGGCTCTTTTCAGGTTCAAATATCGCAATCAGGCTCTCCTGCAAATTCTCTACCCAAAACATAAGTTTCATAACAGATAAAATATAACAAACTTAGAAACCTTGCTAATCACTTGAAAATACAACCTTAACACAAAATTTTCAAGTTTCAAATAAAAAGATTTATCATATAAGTCACGGATGAACCACTTGGATGTATATCATTTTTCTTTTCAAGCATCTTCAAACAAACTTTCCCAAACCTGTTCGTCATGTTTAGCACTCGAAATTTTGAAAATCAGCTTTTCAACATCAGTTGTCTAAAATCTTTTTGTATTTTCAAAATTTATGCTAAAATACAATTAAAATCTTTTTGGATTTTTTTACAAAACATAATTAAAATGCAGTAAAGAAAAATTTACACACAATATTTTTGTGAGTTTGTGTAAGAGGATCATATCAGTTTTTGAGACAAATCACCAATACCGTTAAGCTATAAACATTTTACATTCTAAACGATTCACTTAGATTGTCAGTATACTGATCCATTTAAATTTTCACACAAAGTTAAACTGTTTCGAGATACGAGATTAATGTTTTAGAGACTTAAACTTATTCGCGTGTCCCACCTCAGAATATACTCCTGTATCCAGATCCCAATATTCAGTCTTACAGGTGAGTATACCTAGATGATATCTGTAAGAGGTTAAATTGCAAAGGTCGTGAGAGCTCAGGTCAGAACTTCCGTTCAGCAGAGAGATGACGGCTTCGACTTTTGGTGGGTCCCATTTAGAGGATCTTTTTTACAACAACACATGATTAGCATTTTTCAATGTTTCATCATTTTTTTATGCTGAGGGCAGGCTATATTTCAAGCAAGCATAAAGTATTCTCCGGGGACTAGGCCATTGCTTCCGCATTATCAGAAGTCCCGGGATAATACCCCAGATATCACTAAGCATAAAGACCTAGTATCTCAGAAAGAGGGGTCCTTCAAACAAGATTTCGGGGGTTACCCATATATCTCGTCACAATCTACTAAATGTGTAAAAACCTACTGGCATATCATCAGTGAGACCGTTTATCACATTTTAACTTTCCAATTCTTTAGCATGCCGTGATCGTCCACTGATGTACTATCATTTCCTCTTTTATACAACAAACTCATTTTTGAATTTTATCATGTTTTTGTATTTTTCAAATTTTCAAATGTTTTTGGATTTTCTGAAATTTTTACTCCCCCTAAAATGCAAACACATTTTAGGAAATTTGAAAACAAACTGTACAAGTAAAACGACAATTGATATCAAAACACTTCAAATCGCCATCCACTTGGCATAAACAATCAGAACTTCTTTTCACAACAAACTATTTTCCCATTGATTTTAAAACACTTAAGTTTGTTTTAATCAAATTGTTTTTACGGAAAATAAGTTTTGTTGATTTTCAAACCACTTGTAGGTTAGGGGATAAACTCATTATTTTGTTCTCCAAAATACCACTTGTAAGTATGGTCCAATCAAGTTCAACTTAATGACCTTGATTAACCATTTGAAGATAAAAACCTTCTTCAACCACTTGCAGGTTCACTTACCAACCTTCCCAATTGTAAATCAAAATACAACAATATAAAGATATCACCTGCAGAATTACCAACCAAACTTTTTCAAGAAAGATGCCGATTCCTGCTCCACACTTACCAACCTGGGAGCTCCGGCAAGTCAGGGTTTTCAGTTAGGAAAAACTTTCCCCCAAGCCTGACCAGCCTTGGGAGATTCTGGTGTCAAACATCTGTCCCACCAACATTTTGATTTGTAAAAATCTTTAGCACTTTTAACCTTCCCATCAACCATCTTCCCGAAAATATGTTTAACTTTGCCATTAAACGCCTTTTCAGCATCAAATTCTTTCTTATCAGCAAAGAATTGACTTGATATTTCAAACCTACCTTTTGATTTCAAATTATCTTTCGACAATGTCGAAAAGTTTTCCTCGTTCATTTCTGGAACGGAATTATTAACCTTTTTCTCAACACATGACTCCTCTGATTTTATGGAATCAGATTCATTGTCAGAACTTCTTTCAGATTTTACAACCCATTTTTGTTTGTTTAAATCAACTCTTCTTTTGTAAAAACGTTTTGAACTTTCACCTTCTTCGGAAGTTGAATTTTCAAACACTTTCGATTTCTCAGTTGATTGTTTCTTCTCAAAAACAAGTTTTTCTTTCAGTTTTGAATTAAAAGTAACTTCCTGTTTTATGTTGTTGGACTATTGGCAATTCCAAGCAATATGTCCAACTTTTTGACACTTGAAACAGGTTCTTCTATCAACTCTCTGAGCAAACTTCTTTACATTCCTCTTTACTTTAGCAAGAAACTCTTGATTTGATTGTTTCCAGAATGGTTTCTTCTGCTCATCTTCAGAACTTCCTCCTGCAACAAATGTTGTTTTTGATTTATAATTTTTCTCATTTTTATAATTTTCTGAAGAATTAAAACCCAAACCTTGTTTTTTGAAATTACCGTTAGGGTTTGGTTTCTTTCGATAACCTGAACCAGAACTGTAACCCTTTTTCTTGTTCAATCTCTGTTGAACTCTTGAAGTGTACTTTTTAGGTTTTTCATGAAGATTTAAATCTTTTATTTCAGAAATATTAATTTCTGTTAATTTGAAAACCTGTTTGATCATTTCAGTTTTGACACTTCTTATTGGAAATTCCTCATCAGAATATAATTTGTCTGAATCATTCAAAGTATAAGCCACTTTGATTAATCCATCATTCAAATTAGATTTTGATAACAAGAATTCTTTATTGTAAACCCTTTTAACCGGTGAACTCGAACTCTTTTCTGACGAACTCGAACTTTCAGACTTAAACTCCGATTTTGACTCTTCATCCATATCTAACACCTGATCGACCACTTTCTTTAATAACTCAGACTCATGATTAGTGTCAGACGCTGTGAATGTAACATCAATATTGTCTGGTAATTCATCAATGATTTCAGACTTTAACTTGATGTTGACTGCCTTTTTTAGACGCTCCTCGTTAGGATTCCTGGGAGAATAACTTTCATGGATCGGGGGCGGACATCTGTTATACTTGACAATTTGTTTCTTACCAGTATCAGTATCTTCAGTCTTTTTCTCCATGAATGCTTCAAGACCTGCAACAGTAGGATAAACACGATCAATCAAATAGTAACAAGTAGTATAACTCAACAGTAATCGTTTAATCCTTTCACTCTCAATCTTTTCAAGTTCCAACTCCTTCTTCAGATTTGCACAATCTTCAATATACTCATTGCTGACCTTTTGCTTTGTCATTAAGGTTGCATTCATCTTCATCTGAGCAGTTTCAACTTCTAAATTTGTCATTTTCAGACTATCAACAGTTCTATTCAGAACATCATACGACTCCTTCACATACTTCACATCAGACAACAAATTCTCTTTCATCTCTTCCAGTTCAAGAATCTTCTTGTCTTTCTCCTCACAAAATTTGCAAGGCTCCTCACATTTCAAACACGGTTTAACAACCTCGATTATCTTCTCAACTTCAACAACTTTCTCAACTTCAACGATTTTTTCTACCTCAATGATTTTCTCAACTTCAATAATTTTTTTCTACCTCGACGAGTTTCTCAACTTCGACAAGTTTTTCAACTTCTACTATTTTTTCGACTTCAACAATCTTCTCCACTACTTTCTCCACTTCAATGATCTTTTCTATAACTTTCTCAGTTACTTGATCAACATTTGCTTCTCCAGCTTCTGTCTTTTCCTTTTCATCAGCGAGTATTTTTGCTGTTTCCAGCTCTCTCCTCAATTTGGCAATCTTCTTCTGATTCAGCATCTCCGTTTTATCTGCAAAAAACAAATTAAAACTAGTAGGATCTATGCCTTTTCTAGCTCTGTTAAGATGTTCTTTTTCATCATCGGTATCCACATCACTTCCAAGATCTGGAAAAATTTGAATTCTTTTCTGACTAGCTTCATCTTCACCCAGAATTCTAGCGACAAGAGCTGAACCAGGTATGTATTTGTCCCAACTAAATCCCTCTGCAACTTTTTCATCATCTTGATGAATAACTAAAGCTTTCTTATTTTTATCTTCAATAGTGTTAAGCAACCTGATGAAAAATTGATTTCTGATAATAATTGTTCTTTTTTTGATTCTCGGTTGCTTCTTGGTTTTTACATTCTCTCTTAAAATGACCTTTTCCTTTACATCGGAAACATGTAACTTTTGATTTGTCAAAGCCCAACGGAGAAGTAGCCATTCCTCGAAACTCATCTCTACAAGTAATTTATTGAAACTTTTCTGCCCTCCTACAAGCACTGGCCAAACACCATTTCACATCCATCAACTCAAGTTCCTCTGCATCAATTTGGTCATAATCTTCCTTGGTAAGCATCAGATTTCCAATTCTGCCACCAATCAAGCTTTCATATGATTCCAACATAGCAACGAGTGATGCCATGTGTTGCTTTGCTATTTCCGGAGACAGATCTTGACCATTTTGAATGTTCAAAGTGACGTTACATTGAAGATTTGTTGAATTTTGTCGTTGAGGACTTGATGTTGTGCTGTTTGGATCAAAACTTGAAAATGATGATGAAGATCCACCACTCTGTGTCACATTACTACCCTTTGTTCCAGACGAGCTGTCAGCACTAAAACCAGTTTGAATCTTTGGACTAGGGCTGGGAGTACCCTCAAACTTGTTCCCTCTGTAATACAAACTGACATCTTGTTTAGCATTTGGAATCGTCATGATAGCAGTTTTCTGAATATCCAACTCGTGCTCTTCAATTTTCTGAATAAACTGTGCCAGATTCATATTCTCAGACTTCCTTATGTGTTTCACTATCATCAAATAAGTTCCCAATTTCTGCTGTGGTAACGCATCAGCAAGTTTATCCACCCATTCCTCATCTTCTTTCTTTATATCCAATCTCCCCATGTCCAAAACAAGATGACAATAACTGTCAATGGTCTATTTTGTTGTTTCATGATCAAAAGCTACAAACATATCAAACGATTTCTTCAGTAACACCTTTCTGTTTTTAATCATATCTGCACTTCCTTTGAACTTTTGAATCAAAGCTTCCCAAATTGATCTAGTTTTACCATTATGTTGGAGCAAAACAAAAATGTCTTCTTTAATTGCCTGTTGAAGAATACTGATCATCATTTTATCACTTGTATATTTCAACTTATCAATCTCTGTAAAATCACTGAAACCCTTTTCAAGCCCACGTTTGTTTTTCGGTTTTTCGTAATCTTTCTCCAAAGAACACCACGCATCAAACTTATAAGCTTGCACCCAGTTCTCAAATCGATTCTGCCACCCTTTGAAATCTTCAATGTACATCAGTTTTGGCGGTTTCTGATGAGTTCCCGTTTCATTCTCACTGTATAAAGTTTCAGCAGCAGTAACAGGTGCAATCGGTGTAGCAAACGCATTGTAGAAATCCTCGTCCATGTTTCGGAATTTTTTTCACAAAAACACAAGTTCAAGCGGAATACTGATCCAAGCGAAATAACTATCTGAAGCGAAATCACCTCTTTAAAGCTAAATCACCTAATTTCGCTTGAAACTGCTCAAGCGAAATCACCCACTGGAGCGAAATAAGGTATTTCCAAGCGGAAACAAACGACAATTCAATCAAAACCACGATTTCGAGCGAAATAAGATCAAATTTTCAAGCGAAAACACAATTTCAAGCTGAACCAACCTCCTAATTTCGCCTGAAATGTTGCTGACATCATCAATTCGATCTGTTATTCAAGCGAAAGTAAGTATTTTTATCAGTTTTAAGCCGAATTAAAGTCCAATTCTTTCAAGGATTAGTTAAAACACTGTTTCGCACACTTTATGTGAAAATCAAGACTTTTTCACCATGAAAACTAGTTCAATTTCAAAAAGAAAGTGTAGAAGTCAGAAAATAAGGCTGTTTTGGCAAGAACTCTTCTTCCTGAGCTCTGATACCACTTGTAGGATCGAGTTGTGACCCAAACGAGTCGTTCAGAAGAGCTCTAATCTGTTTCAGAGGCGGAAACTAAGAAACAGACGTGAAAAACAGCTTGTTTCACACTTTAACGTCTTGTATATTGAATATAACAGCAATACAGATCAAACAACGCGTCGGCAGCACTTCGGTACTGGAATGATGAAAGTTACAACTGATTTCGCTCAGGAAGGTATTTATAGGCTGGAGATTTCGCTTGAAAGTGTTCAAGTGTCAGTTCGAGCGAAATCAACAAAGTTGATTTCGCTTGAAATTGTCACTTGTCATTTCAAGCGAAATAAGCTTAATAACACCCTACAACCTCCTTTTTCTCGTACAACGCGCCCTGATCTAACATTTCTAATACTAGACTCGATACAAGACAAAGTCGACAGACGTATGCACCAACAAATGCTCGGGAAAGGGATGAAGCCTCGAGGGGCATTCCCTAAGGGTATCAAGGAAACAAGTGTTTATCTCAAAAGCAGAAGGTTCAGGTTCATTTAAGACGGCATCCGGATGCCTCCAACCAAGTTTAAAAGGGACAATCTCATCAGAAACCCAGAAAAAACATTCTTTCCAGACACCAAGGCTAGAGACCATAGACGAAATTAAGCAAGTGTCAACCTGGGTTGTCTCGAATGTAAACCAGTCACCATTCTTGGACAACCAAAAAAAACGACGAAAAGACAAGAGGGTGGGATCATACCCAGAAGCACGGCACAGAACTTCAAAATGTAAAACCCTAACCAAACCCTGAATCGCTCAAATTGCTGAGGATATGCAATAATACTCCAAGACATTAAAAAAAAGGATATGCAATAATACTCCAAGACATTAAAAAAAAAGATCGAGAACGGGTGATGGAGGTTCGAAAACTCAAAATGGCGACAATAGAGAGCAATGGAACCAGGGGGACACTTATTGATTGAAGCATCACAAGCCGGAGCAACCGGCTTAAACTTCATCCCAATCCCCCATTCTATACATAAATTCTCTACCTCCTCTTGAGTTAATCGAGAAAATGATTTTGCTAAATCGTTACGAGCCCCGATTAATTAAGAAAATAACCAGAAAAAAGGAAGCGGAACTAACCTGAATGATAAAAAGGGGAAAACTTGAAGAGGAAATATGCAAAGGACTGTTCTTCTAAGTTAATGTAAATAAATGAGAAACAATATGTTATAATTAGATAAACAAATTAAAACCGCCGCCTGACACAAAAACTGCCACAAGTCATATCAACTGTCTTGTCAAAATTCAAAAAACAAAAAGCTCAACCGTTTTCAATCCTTCAAGCCTTGAAGCCTTTAAGCAAAACAAAAAAATGTGTAAAAGTCAGAAGTCTTTGAGCCTACTTCCCAAAAACCTCTGACTTGGGGGGCTGATGATGGGGGTAGCCCAAGACCAAAATAAAATGACTTAAACACATGAACGCTTAAAAGGTTAAAAGGTTCAAAGGTTAAAAACCCAGGAGCAAGGATAAAGCAGCATGTGAACAGTAATCGGTCATATCTCTGATTACTTCAACAACTCTCCTAAGCCGCAAAAGCAAGATGAATGCACAGAGCATAGTCTTTTAACCGCAGGTAAAAACATTTCAACCCCCAAAAGTGTAAGTCCCCCAATGCAGACAAGTTTCACTAGTCAAGGGTTTCTTCTTTGGGAGATGACCTTTCCTATAAATTGACACTTCATTTAGTGCAAAAGACATTCTCCGATCAGCCCTGATTCCATTGGGATCTCTGGTCATTGTGTTGGGATTGAACCCTGCCAAAGGAACATATATTAAAGCCTAAACCGGATTAGAGCAGTGGATCCAGAATAAGCAGATGTCATGTATACAAGTCTTTCCCCTTGAAAGTGGTTTCAACATCTACTGGCCTCCTATCTACTGATTGCACAAACTGCTGACCTACAAACTGCTGATCAAGTAAAAGACTGATGAAAGATTAAAGCTCTGCTGTTCAATCTACTGCCTTGAGTCAAGCTCTGCTGATCCGGACAAGTACTGCTGGGTTCACATCAGTGGAAGGATGCAACAGTTGTTTAGATGTCTTTATGTATTGAAATGTAATAGCAGTAGTTAGCATAGCAGAGGTTGTATAGATCAGAGGTTAGAGTTTGTTAGGAGGTTAGATGTCACTTTCATGGTGACGTCAGCTTAGATGCTTCAGTGGTTTGCTCGTGCCTATAAATAGAACAGTGCTCTGTACTGTTCTATTAGCTCTTTGCAAAATCTTCTTCCTGCACGAAGAAACACTGTGAGCTCAGGCTGAGGGGGAGTTTGTATTCATACATTGCATTGTAATCATTATTGAAATAAATTCAATCTTTCGGTTCTTTGTGGAAAATGTTTTGATTAAAGCAATACTCTCGTTTGATTGTGTGAAAAGTTTGTTTCCGTCTTAATTCCGCTGCACAACTCATCCATCTTCATCTTAATTCAAACGTAAAACACAATCAAAACCAAACTCAGATCCTAACAATTGGTATCAGAGCTTGGACAGTCAAATTTGATTTAACAATCATTTTGACGTAAATAGTTCAGCTCATAAAAGTTGATACTGATAGTTTGTTCGTTTGTGTTGAAAAACAGAGCAAGGTTTAATCACCATCAAAGTTGATTAATCAGTGCCTGTAAAACAACCAGGATGACGTCACAATCACAAGATGATCAGAATAACATTGGCTCGCTTTTTAAACCACCCATGCTTAAACGTAATGAATACAACATCTGGGAGAGAAGGATGGGTCACATCCTTGCTCAACAGAACACTGGATGTTGGAGGTCTGTTGTTTTTGGTACCCATGTTCCTATGGTGCCAAGTGCTGAGGATGCAAAGAAGTTCGTTCCTAAACCAACTGAAAACTATACTGAAACTGATTTTCAAAAGTTCGAACTCGATGCCAAAGTATTTAGCATCATAGCATCTGCATTACCCAATGAGATCTATGCTGGACTGTTACACTGTAACAGTGCCAAAGAACTATGGGATGCACTGAAGGAACAGTTTGGGGGAACAGAAGAAGTCATTGAAAATAATAGGGAAATTCTGAATCAGCAGTATGAAACATTTTGTCACATCAAGGGTGAATCATTGACTCAGCAATTTGAGCGATTCAGTTGTCTCATTAGTGAACTAAGGCTTGTTAAAGTAACATTTCCAAATTCAACTCAAAATAGCAGGTTCCTTAGTTCACTACCAGAAAAATGGGATACCATAGCTTTTGTCACTAGAAACTCTGCTGAGTTCAAGGATCTGACCCTGACCCAACTTCATGGTAGACTCCTGACCTATGAAAGGGAGTTGAACCAGAAAAAGAAGTTGCAAGAGTCTGGCAAAGTTGCTGATGATTATTCATTCGGTAGCACAACTCTTTTTGGTCAAGAAGAATCTGGTAGCAGTGGTAAGGATCAGGGTTATGATCACTTCATTGATATACCTGCCGGTGGAAATTTTAACAACCCTGATCCTCACTCTGCAAATTATGCTTTTACTGCAAATTGTGAAAACCAGATGTCACATAATTTGTGCTTTGAACTAAATGATTTGCAACACTTTGATCCCACTAACTTAGAAGAGATGGACATTTTGCATCAATTGGCTTTGCTTAGTGTACGAACAAGCAAATTCTACAAAAGAACAGGGAGAAAATTCGTAGGGTTACATGGGAATTTAAGGGTGGGGTTGGATAAATCAAAAATTAAGTGCTACAAGTGCAATAGGCTAGGGCACTTTGCTAGGGAATGCAGAAGTCAAAACACTGGTCCAATAATCACTCATCCCAGCTCAAACCCTAGACCACAAAAATCAAAGCATTGTGCACTATACCCAGTATACCCCTGCAGCCCATGTTAACACTGGTCACTATGCTGCTACCCCTGTGCCTGTGCATTATGTCCAAACCACTGTTCCACAAATTAAGTATGTTCAAACCCTTGTCCATCAGGCACAAGTGCAACCTGTTGCACCTCAAACAGCTGCTCCAACAGTGGTACAACCAGATCAGCAAAGCTTCTTCACTCAAGGCTTTGTTGACTGGAGCAGCATGCCTGATGAGCTTAGTAATGAAAATTTTGCACTCTATGCTTTTAATGAACCTTCTAATGATGAATTTTGTTTGATGGCATTAGAGTCAATACCAGAGGGGGTAGAAACTGAAGGTGAACAGCTAAGTGTTGAAACAGTGGATGAGGTGACTGAAGCAGTGGTTACTGCAGTTGCTGGTGAACTGCTGCTGGGAGAAAATTCAGAAACCCTGATTGAACCATTGACAGACCCCTGGTCCAAAGAAGACAAGGAAGAAGAGGAAGAAAAGAGAGCAGGTGAGAAAGAAGTAAGAGCTGATGATGAAGAAAATCATCAATGTGATTGTGCCATGATGGCTGCTGCCAAGGTATCACCTCAAGTTCTTGAAAAACTGTGTTCACACAAGTGCATTATTGCATCAAAGAGGTAAATGAAAACCTTAGGGATAAAATCTTAACTGATGAAGTCAAATTTGCTAACATCAGCAGTCTCAAAGAAGAGCAAAGCATAACCAAAACTCAACTCCAAACTATGGTAGAAAAATACCAAGTTTGCAAAAAGGAGTTAGAGTCCACCCAAATCACATGTGAAAAATGGGTGGAATCCTGCAAAGGATATGAGGTAATGCTTGAAAAACAGATTAAAAGCAATGTGAAATTTGGTTTTGGTTATAGAAAACATGATGATGAAAACACTGCTTTTGAAAAATCTGTTCAAACCACTGATGTAACCACATAATTCATTCCCACAAACAAGAATGGCCAAGAAGTGAAAATCACTGATAAACTTGGTAACAAAATCACACTTGACAGACCAGTGGGATCCTCTACTTTTGAGGATATTGAGAAATACCAGTTTAAACCCACATGGTCTGATGAGTGTGACATTCTGGAAAATTTCAAGCCCATGGACTTTACAACCACTGATGGTGTTAAAGCTCCAAAAGCAAAAGTCATTCCTCTTAAGGATATCCCAACAAAGGTTAAAAACTCTGTTGCAAAGGAGTCTGAAAAGAGAAAGAAGAGAGAAAAGATCAATAACTTGTTTTGTGAATTCTGTGAAAAGAGAAACCATCTAACAAAAGACTGCTTTCATCTAAAAGCATATGATCTAAACAAAACAAGTGTCATTGTTCCTGCTGAAAGTTGCACCATTTGTGGTAAAACAAACCACAAAACTCAAGCATGTGTGTATCTCAAAAACTTTGATGTGAAAAAGAATGAATACACTGCTAAAACATCCTTGAGTCCATCAACATCATCTGTTAAATTCACCAAGAACCAACCACTGTTTGTGCCAGTCCAAACAGCTGTCACAAAACAGCTGAACCAAACATCTGTCAAAAGAGATGTTCAGGTTACTGATGCACCCCCTGCCAATCAATACAGAAGAGGTAAGGGGCAACCATCTTACCAAAGGATTCCACACGTTTATGAGACCTTCAAAAGGCCCTCTAAACCTAAAGTGAACAGGCATCCTTTTGGGTACCAACAGGTGATTGGGCAAAACCCACAACAGTGGTTAGAAAGAAACAGTCCTAAAACTGTCCAAACCCCTGACCTAACCACTGTCCATCAATCTGCATCCATCCCAGACACACTTGAGACCCCATCCAAAGCCTTATTGGCTTTGGAAACCCTAATGAACTAATCCTTTTACTTCATGTGCAGGGAGCTTTTGCATGCTTAGATAGCCTTTGGTATGTAGATAGTGGAGGCTCCAGGCACATGGCAGGATGTAAAGCCCTACTCAAAGATTTCAAAATTCATGGAGGGGGTGATATATCCTTTGGGAATAATAGTAAAGGGAAAGTTCTGGGGTCTGGTACAGTACAGTCTGGAAATGTAAAATTTGAAAATGTCAATCTGATAGACAATCTGAAATTCAACCTCCTGAGTGTTTCACAAATGAGTGATAAGGGGTATGGGTCATTCTTCACAAAGGAGTGTTGTAGGATTGTTGGACCAGAAATGGTTGAAAAGATTGAAGCAATAATAAAAACTGGAAAAACAAAACTTGTTGCTCAAAGAAGTGGCAATGTTTATGTTATTGATATGTCAAAAGAGTGTCCCAGAGCTGATGCCTGTCTGTTCTCAGCTGCCTCTAACAAAGAGACAGAACTTTGGCACAGGAGACTGGGGTACACACATCTCAAGAAAATCACTGAAATTTCAAAAAATGGTCTTGTAAGAGGCTTGCCACAAAAATTGTTTTCATGTCCTGAGCATTGTGTTTCCTGTTTAAAAGGAAAACAACATAAAAGCTCATTTAAGTCCATTGAAGAGTCCAAAACAACCCAGTGTTTGCAAATGCTGCACATGGATTTGTTTGGCCCAGTTCAAGTCATGAGTCTCAAAAAGAAGAGATATTGTTTGGTTATTATTGATGACTTCTCTAGGTTTACATGGACTTTCTTTTTACACTCAAAAGATGAGACTGCAGGCATTTTGCAAGACTTTGTGACACAGGTTGAAAAGCAATTTGACCTTCCAGTAAAAGTCTTCAGGAGTGACAATGGCACAGAATTTAAAAATAAGGAGTTGGATGCCTTCTGTGTGAAGAAAGGGATTGTAAGGCAGTACAGCATCCCTATAACACCAGAGCAAAATGGGGTAGTTGAAAGTTTGATTGAGGCTGCCAGAACCATGCTTGCTGATTCAGGTTTGCCATTAACTCTTTGGGCAGAGGCAGTAAACACTACTTGCTATGTCCAAAACAGAGTTTTAATAAACCCCAGGCACAAAAAGACTGCTTATGAAATTCTGTATAAAATCAAACCACTAATCTCATATTTTAAAGTATTTGGCTGCCCATGCTTTATTTTGAATTTAAAAGATTCCATCTCAAAATTTGCAGCCAAAGTAGATTGTGGTTATCATCTGGGATACTCAACCACTGCCAAGGCCTACAAAGTGTTTATTACACGGACCAAAGCAATGGAGGAGACCTTGAATGTAAAGTTCAATGAACTTTCATCAATGAAAATCCCAGCAAATCCTGTAGATTTGTTTGATCTTGATAAATTCACTTTTGAAAACACTGCTGTCAAGACTAACAGTGCAGGTCCATCAGAGGAAGCATCACCATACTATGGGTATGAGATCATCATTCCTCAACAAAAGTCTGTTTCAATGGGAAAAGCATCAGTTGTACAAAACAACAGTCAAAGCTCAACCACTGCTACATCAACAGTTGTTGACCAAAGTAGCCCCTCCACCACTGCTTCCACATCATCAAACACTGCTGACAAAAGTCCCCAAACAGTGGATAAAAGTCAGCATGTGTCCACACCATTACCACCTATTCCACCACCTTTTGAAGCCACTGCTGGATCATCAAAGTCACCAGCAGTGGTTAGCTTAGATGATACACATTTGCAGCCTTCACCAACAAATGCCATCATACCATACCAAGGTGATTTAATCTTTTTGAGATCTCATCCACCTGATCAAATCATTGGCAACATCAATGAAGGGGTGCTCATAAGAAGCCAAACCCAAAACATTTGTCTTTTTGCTGGTTTTCTATCACTCCATCAGCCAGTCAAGTACCAAGAGGCACTAAAAGACAACAGTAGGGTAGAAGCCATGCAAGAAGAGCTCCAACAGTTTAAAAGACAACAAGTATGGGAGCTTGTACCACTGCCAAAATATGTAAGTCCCATCGGCACAAAGTGGGTCTTCAAAAACAAAACTGATGAAATGGGCTTTGTTGTGAAGAATAAAGCCAGGCTTGTGGTTCAAGGTTACACACAGGAAGAGGGGATTGATTATGATGAAACATTCACCCCTGTAGCAAGATTGGAAGCTATAAGACTGTTCCTGGCCTTTGCTGTCAACCACAACATGAAGGTTTTTCAAATGGATATCAAAAGTGCTTTCCTCTATGGTACAATTCAAGAAGAGGTGTATGTTTGTCAACCTCCAAGTTTTGAGGATCCATTTTATCCAGATCATGTCTACAAGCTAAACAAAGCTTTGTATGGCCCGAAACAAGCATCTAGAGCCTGGTATGAAACTCTTTCCACCTTCCTACTCTCAAATGGTTTCAAAAGTGGTACCATTGATAAAACACTGTTTCTAAAATGGAGAGGAAAGGATTTGATGATTGTCCAAATTTATGTGGATGACATTATTTTTGGAAGCACATGTAATAAAATGTGTGAAGAGTTTAGGGAACTCATGACATCTGAGTTTGAAATGAGTGCAATGGGTGAGCTGCAATGCTTTCTTGGTCTCCAAGTTCAGCAAATGCAAAATGGAACTTTCATTCATCAAAGCAAATATGCTAAAGAACTTTTAAATAAATTTGATATGAATGATTGTAAACCATGCAGCACACCCATGGCAACAAATAAGCTTGTCATGTCTGATGAAAAGGATGAGCTGATTGACCAAACACTTTATAGAAGCATGATTGGTTCTTTACTGTACCTAACTGCATCTAGAAGTCAATCAGCTCCTAGAAAATCAAACCTCATTGCTGTAAAAAGGATCTTCAGATACATAAAAGGTGCTCCCACACTTGGTATCTGGTATCCAGCTAATGGGAATATCAAGCTTTCAGGCTTTTCAGACAGTGACTTTGCTGTATGTAACACCACAAGGAAGTCCACTTCAGGAGGGTGCCAGTTTCTAGGTGATTGCTTAGTTTCATGGCAAAGCAAAAAGCAAGCAGCTGTTTCAACATCCACTGCTGAAGCAGAATATATAGCTGCTGCAAGCTGTACAGCCCAACTGCTCTGGCTTCAAAATCAGTTGCTGGAATTTGGTATCACTACCTTAAAGACACCACTCATGTTGGATAGCCAGGCAGCAGAAAATATCATCAAAAATCCAGTTCCCCATTCAACCACCAAGCACATCGACATCAGACATCACTTTGTGAGGGATTGCTATGAAAAAGGTTTGATTTCTCTGCATCATGTTCCAACTAAAGACCAGCTGGCAGATGTGCTCACAAAAGCATTAGATACAGCCACCTTTGAAAGCTTGGTCTCTAGGATTGGCATGCTAAACATGGAATAACAAGCAACATCTTGTTTTTTTATGAATAAAAGCATTAAAATATTTTCAGAAAATCAAAAATCCATCCTTAAAAATAGCTAAAAATGAAGTTTTCATTAAAATCCTTAAAAGTCTGCCATAACCACTGCTTGTTCAAAAGTCTGCTCTACTTCAAAGTCTGTCCACTGCTGAAAGTCAACCCCTGTTCTCTCATTTTCCTGATAAGCACTGATGCTCAAAATTAGTGTTTTATGCACTGATGTGCTATCCACTGATAGTGAAAATCATCCACTGCTTCCATTTGTTACCGTTGAAACCACTGCTTTTCATCAGTAACTTTCATAAAAGTACTGTCCTTCATTTCATCAAGGGTTGGCATGTGGGCCGTACATAGTGGTCAGTCCTTTTGTAACTGCTGCCACGTCAGCATTCGCTTTTTCTCCATAAAACCCCTTTCAAAACCCCAAACAGGGTTTTACTGTCGAATTGAATTCATAAAAATTCTCTTCTCAAAGCAGTTTTTCCTCAAATTCTTTCACAACCTTCTTCAATCATCATCTCCAAAATGACAAAATCGAAGTCATATGCAAAACCCACTTCCAAATCATCTTCAAAAGAGGCCTCTCAAAAGGCAAAATCCACTGAAATTCCACACAAACCGTCTCACAATCTTCTGGGTCTTATCACAAAACCCGGCACTACAGATGCTTTCGAATCCATCCTTGATATCATATCTGCATCAAAGTACAAAACTTTGTTAACAGCAGATGCACCAATTTACTTGACAACCCAAAGAGAGTTTCGGAAGAATGCAACCCTTGAAAAACAAGGAGAAGCTGTAATAGCCATTAACTCTTCTCTAAAGGGTAAAACAAAGTGTAAAATTGTCAAAATCACACCGCAATCCATCTCGGAGGTCTTTCAACTCGACGATCAGAAAGGTATAACTTCTTTCCCTAAAAACGAGTTAAAAATTGACTTCATTGAAAGAGGGTATGCAGATACAATGATGAAGAAGGATACCTTACAAAAAGGTTTCTTCCCTTCTGCAACAAGATTTTTATTTCATACCCTCCTAATGTGTGTTTCAAACAAAACCACTGCTTTTAATGAAATACCTTTAAAGATTCAAAACCTGGGGTATGTTATTCTTCAAAAAGAAAATTTTAATTATTCTCAGGTAATCTTTAATGATTTGGTTAAAAATGTTGAAACAAAGGCATTCTTACTGTTTCCAAGATTTCTAAGTTATTATTTTGAAAAGAAACTTGGTAAGACTGATTCTTCTGCAATAAAACAAGGTGAATCTCTTCAAATGCACAGCTTAACTGCTGAAACTTTTACAAGAATGTTAACACCTTGCAAAACACAAATAGGGGTGCCTGAGCAGAATTTAGCAGCTACCACTGCTCCTCAGGTATCTGCTGCTGAGCCCACTGCTCAAGGTGATCAAAGTAGCAAAACAACTGCTTTGAAACCCACACCTTTAATCGTCAAAAAGCCAAACAAAAAGAAAACTCAAAAACCCCCAAACCTATCTAAAAGGCAACTCTGGAGGATGAGATACCAGAGCAACTGCCAGTGACAAAACAAAAGTCACACGAAACCACTGCTGCTTCTTCCTCACAGCAGTTGGTACAAATATCTCAACCCATAACTGAAACTCCTCCTGCTTCTTCTCAAAAAGAACAGGTTGTACATATAGGGACACCACAATATGATGCTCTGGAATCACTTGCTTCCATCATCCATAGCCCAATGCCCGGGGCAAATTCTCTTTCTACACCAAACCTCACATCCATAATTCCCCCACCAACTAAACTTTTGTTGTATGCAATTGATTTGAACCAGGCACAAACCAGTCCTTCTCAATCACCTATCAATGAGAACATGCCTCAACAAATGACTGGGTCTGTTGTAACAATCTTTGCTAACCCACCAACACAACCTGAGGAGGTTACACCCCTTGAGTTACAAGTAACTCTTGGTGGTAATCCAAGTGAAGCAGCCACTACAAGTGCTGAACCCACTGGTTTGCATTTGGACAGTGGTTACATTAATAAGACTTCCTTGGAGGCAATTCCTTCCATAGCACCTCTGACATCCACCAGTGGATTTGTTTCGACCACTGGCAACATCAAAAGGTTGTCAAGTGTTGAAGGAAGAAGACCCCAGTACCAAGAAAAAGGGGCATCGGTGGTTAATGTTTGGAGTACACTCCCTACCTCAACCACTGATAAAACCACTGCTAGTGGGAAATCAGATGATCCCATTAAATTGGGTGATGGTTTAAAATATCTGGATTTGACGGAACGAGTTGACAAACTGGATACAGGTGTTGCAGATATCAAAGACATGCTACAACAGTTGTTGAAAGTACAAAAGATGCAATCCACTGTTGTTCCACCTCAAGCACCTGCTCCACCACAAGCACCTGCTGCAAATGAGCTCTGGAATCTATTTCAACCTTTTCTCCAACAACAAAAACAAATGGCTAATCAGCAACATGCAATACATGTACAAGAGCTGAGAAACACAATGGAGTCTAGGTTCAAGAACACACAAGCAGACATCAAGGCACTCAAGGCCCACATATTAAAAACCACTGGCACTGCTCCTCCAACTATTCTCTTTATTGATCAATTACCCCCAGATAATGCCAAAAAGGGGGAGAAAATTCAGGAGTGGAAAAAGAAGGGAATAGATGATGGTCTTTACATTGAACCAGAAAGGGATGCTATGACCAGAAAAATTCCTTTGCCAGATGGTAGCAAAAAGGTTGATGTTACATAAAATGCACTTGATGAGGCTATAGCAAGTGTAAAAAGGGACAGAGAGGCAAAGGATATGTCAAGGTGGAATGAGGAGAAAAGAGCTTACATGGAGCTGTATGCGCAGGGTTGTTCTGAGTCAAAGGATGTTAAAAATCCTGTACCAAAAAGAAATCTCACTAGAAAAGTGAGGGAACCCAAGTCCACACCATCTAGACTCACAAAGCATAAATCTCACTAGAAAAGTGAGGGAACCCAAGTCCACACCATCCAAAAGCCCCCAACATCAAACCTCCACCCAAACAGTTGTTGTAACTCCTGCTGTATCAAAATCTGATGGTACTCCAGTTGTTTCAACATCTGTTATAACTTCAACACACACCACTTCAGCACACACCACAACCACTGTCTTACCACCACCATCATCTCCACCAAAAACAACATCACCACCATCGCCTCCTGCCAAAAAGCAGAAGACAGCAGATGTTACAACATCTATTGTAATGACAACAGTGGTTGAAACACCAGTTGTTTCAACAGCTGTTAGTTAATCACAAATCACTACCACTCAAATCACCACCACTGATCCACCCAAAACATCATCTGCCTCTCCTACAATAAAAAGGAGAAGGATTTTCAGACCAGATGATGATTCACCATCACCACCACCAACATCTTCAAAATCTCTATCACTTGTTACAATACCAAAGCCGGTTCCTCTCTCATCAGCTCCAGTATAACAATCAATCCCTGTCATTACTCCTGCAGGTGTCCAATTTCCTCTAGAACTTAAAGCAGTTAGAGAAGAGATAAATCCTTCTACTATGAGGATGACCCTGCTAGAAGGAAGTTGCCATCAGTTAAAGGATATCCAAGGCCAAACAATATTGAAGAATATTTGAAAGTCAAAGCTAAACAAGCAGAGGATATCTCAAAAAGAAATGCACAAGGAAAATCTGATAGAGAAATTCAGCAGAATTACCAATTCTTGCTCACACAAGTCAGATCCTTAGAGCAATTTGCAAAAAAATGTATGTCAACAGATCTTAGAGAGAGCAGATGAAACTTTGAGAAAAGACTACATTGAAAGCATCATGGCAACCAAGAAGTACAAGGGAGAAAAGTATATGTACAAGGAGTTGACCATTCCTGAGCTTGAAAAAGAAGCAGCCAGGATTCAAGAAATGACAATTAAGAAGGTCAAACACACTCCTCCAGATTGGGCAAAGTTCAAAAAGAATGTACCTGATAAAAAGGTAGAGCTTAGGAAAATGAAAGAGGAATTAGCTGCTGCTGATTATGGGTCTTTGAATCAAGTATTGAGATGGAAAGAAGATAGAGTCAGGGCTACCTACAAAAGCTTGGATAAATTAAGAAAGACAGATCCTACTGCTCCACAAAAGCCTGACTATCCTGAAGCAGAGGTTTCAAAGAGACCATCAAAGCTGCAAATCAGGAGAGCTACTACTCCAGCTGGTGCAGCTATCTACAAAAGAAAGCAACAAACACAGTTGGTTACTGAAACAGTGGCAGAATTAATGGCAGGAGATGAGCTTGTAAAAGAAGGCATTAAGCAGATGATAGCTGATACTCTTGGCCTGAATCAACCTGCAAATACTGCTCAGACAGTCATCAATAGGCCGGCATCTCCAAACACCTCATCCAATAAAAATCTCCCAAGAAACCCACCAGACTCAAAAGTACTAAAGTGGGAAACTGACAAACAGACCCATGTACTGACTATGTTCAGGTCTAGTGGAGAAGTGAAGAAAATATCAAGGGAACAAGCACTTGGCCTAAGTCTTGAAGATATGCAGGATCTCCTTGATCTTCCACTTAGTAGGGATGAAGATGACACAGATGCCCTAGACTTTGAGTTACAACTTAAAGGTCAGATAAGGGAACTGTTGATGAGGCAATAAAGTTCCACAATAATGAATGGTTTTGTCATTATCTGTTCCAGGGGGAGATTGTTGGGATTGAACCCTACCAAAGGAACATATAATTAAAGCCAAAACCGGATCAGAGCAGTGGATCCAGAATAAGCAGATGTCATGTATACAAGTCTCTCCCCTTGAAAGTGGTTTCAACATCTACTGACCTCCTATCTACTGATTGTAGAACCTGTTGACCTACAAACTGCTGATCAAGTAAAAGACTGATGAAAGATTAAAGCTCTGCTGTTCAATCTACTGCCTTGAGTCAAGCTCTGCTGATCCGGACAAGTACTGCTGGGTTCACATCAGTGGAAGGATGCAGCAGTTGTTTAGATGTCTTTATGTATTGAAATGTAATAGCAGTAGTTAGCATAGCAGAGGTTGTATAGATCAGAGGTTAGAGTTTGTTAGGAGGTTAGATGTCACTTTCATGGTGACGTCAGCTTAGATGCTTTAGTGGTTTGCTCGTGCCTATAAATAGAACAGTGCTCTGTACTGTTCTATTAGCTCTTTGCAAAATCTTCTTCCTGCACGAACAAACACTGTGAGTTCAGGCTGAGTGGGAGTTTGTATTCATACATTGCATTGTAATCGTTATTGAAATAAATTCAATCTTTCAGTTCTTGTAGAAAATGTTTTGATTAAAGCAATACTCTCGTTTGATTGTGTGCAAAGTTTGTTTCCATCTTAATTTCGCTGCACAACTCATCCATCTTCATCTTAATTCAAACGTAAAACACAATCAAAACCAAACTCAGATCCTAACACATTGTTCTTGAGTACTTGTTTCATGCAAGTCACTTTCCTTCACATTCAACACACACATTCTCTTTGCTCCCACATCCGAAGCTGAATACATTTCAGTGGAGGATCACGAGCAAACAACAAAATCTAACTAGTGAACCTCTCTCCACGTCTAGCAAACGTGGGGGGACCCCACGACCTGCGTTAGGCAAAATTGAACCCTCCAACCCTTTTGCCTAACCAGCCCATCTACTATCCTTGGTCTAATATTTTTTGCATCAACAGGGTCGAAAGTCACCGGACCTAAAAATTCTATATAAGCAACTTTTTTTATAAAACCGGGGGGTCAAAAACGTATATACCTATAAAATTCTATACGAAACATACATATATAACACTAATGAGCGAAAACTTCGCGGGGTCGGACGCCCCTTCTGGCCCCATGAAAGCTACGCCCTTGTGTGAAAGCACGTAATCAGTAATTTGCAAGAAAGAAGGGTTATGAATACTTCTTTATCTTTTAGTCAAATACGAATCTTGAATTTTCCCCCAACCGGCCAAATCATCATAACAAACCATTTCTTCGATCATTAATCTCCCCCAATCAAGATTTTAGTTTATAACCAATACAACCTGGCATCGCCGATCTTTCTCAAGCTTCACACCACACGATTCAATCATTCAAATCACTACCGAAACAAACATTTGATTAAAAAGGTGAGAACGATAACAGAGTAACGGACCATTGAGTAGAGATGACCTTAATTGAAGAGACATTGCAACGACTTTTCTACAAAGGATGACAAGCTAACGCCATGGCCATTGTTTCTCTCTCTAGATTTCTCTCTGTTACAGAAGAGATAAGATGGAGTGGAGTACAAGTATTTGGCATCAACATCGTGTCTCCGCCCACTCCCCCCTTCGCCACCGTATACTCTTTCTCTCTTGCATTATTGGGATTTAAGGGTTTGTTGTGGGTGAACTGACATAATTGCCCATCATGTGAGTGGCACATGACCATTATTTACCTATTTAATTTGATGGAGTTAGTGACAAGGGTCAAAATGGTTATAAAAAAAATGTTAGGGTTTAAATGTTAAAAGATTTCTTTTTAGGTTTATAGGGTTAAAATAAATTAACCATAGGGGCCAAAATCGTAATTTACTCTTAATAATACATAAATTAGAATTGTTAATAATACTAATAGATATACTTTATGTAAATATAGATAGGATTATGTAATTATTTCTTCCCTAAATTATGGCATTGTATTTTGTATATATTGAGATGTTAACGAATGAGAATAATCAATTTGAGCCATAATATTCTTCATGGTATCAAGATCCTAAACCCTAAACCTCCCTCTCACCTATTTCTTTTTTCTCTAATTGCCGTACGGCCTCCTCTTCCTCTCGGCCGGCCATGGCGTCGTCTCCCATCCATCCCGCTGTCACCGTAAACAACATCAAAAACTTTACCCCATTGATCCTTGACAGTCAAACCGAACACTACAATACGTGGGCTGAACTATTAATCCTTCACTGCAAAGTATACGTTGTCTTCGATCACTTACAACCTCGTGAAGCCGCCACCTCCTCCTCCACCGCCAAAGATACAACCGATAAAGACAAAGAAAAAGCTCCGCCCCCTAAACACACCTATCTTGAGTCATGGGAACAGATCGATTCCATTGTTCTCCAATGAATCCACGGTACCATCTCTCAAGATCTCATGCACACCATCATGATCACCAACACCACCGCCTATGACCCATGGTGCCGTCTCAAAAACCTCTTCTTTGACACCGAAGCTGCTCGCACCATTACTATACAAAACAAGTTTTTCAACTCGCGTCTCAAACAATTCTCGAGCATGGCTGATTATTGTCAACACATGAAGCTCCTTCATAATCAGCTTATTAGTCTCGGTTCAACAATATCCGAAAACCAACTTGTTCTCCAGATTCTCATCGGGCTAACTGATCAATATGATAGCATCTCTCTCATTCTTCAGCAAACCCACCCCCTCCCATATTTTTACAATACCCGATCTCGCCTATGCCAACATGAAGAACGCAAAACCGCACAAGAAAAATTATCGATGCAAACTGCTGGCACAACCCTCCACGCCACCACCGATAAACCCAATCGTACTCCCTCCGATACCCGTAACCACACCGGGCCCGAAAACACCTCTACTCGTGGACGCGGCCGAGGCCGTGGATGCGGTCGCTTCTCAAACGGACGTGGTCGCTACCCCTATTACCCGTAGCACTACTGGCCGCCACCTCCCTGGGCCGGACACTCTTCACCACAAGCTTCATCTCCTTGGACCCAATGGTCACCTCCTCCATGCCCTTACCCATCCAACCCCTCTCCTTCTCAACCGGCCCAACAACAGCCATCGGCCCAAGGTATATTAGGCCCAAAACCAAGCACCCAATCATCGGCCCACTCGTATGCAACAGGATATGCTCCAAGTGATATAGCACATGCACTATACAACTTGGCTTTCCATCTCTTTTTAATTCTGGCATTATTCGCAACATTATTGTTGGCAACGGCAAAACCATTCCGGTTATAGGACAAGGCAACATAACCCTTCCACCACCTCTCCCACCTTTTAAATTAAATAACGTTTTATATGCTCCTAACCTAGTTAAAAACCTTATTTCTGTACGTCGTTTTACAACTGATAACCAATTATCTGTTGAATTTGACCCATATGGTTTTACAGTGAAGGATCTCCAGACCAAGAAACCTATCCTACGGTGCAATAGTTTGGGGGATCTCTACACTCTCAGCCCGTCCAACATCACTAATCTCACCACTGCTTCCACTTATGCAGCTATTTCTCAAGACACCTGGCATCAAAGGCTCGGCCATCCAGGCCCAGCTATTTTACAAACTTTAAAAACTTCTCATTCAATTTCTTGTGGTTCTTTAAATAAAAAAGTTTGCACTGCTTGTATTTTTGGGAAACATACTAGACTCCCTTTTGTTGCATCTAATACAAGTACTTGTTTGCCATTTGATCTTGTTCACAGTGATGTTTGGACATCTCCCATCCTTTCAAATAGGGGACACCGTTATTATGTCTTATTCTTAGATGATTACACCAAATTTTTATGGACCTACCCTATAGCCCACAAATCTGATGTCTATGCTATGTTCACTAAATTTAATACTTTCATTCAAACCCAATTTGGCACCAACATTAAACAATTTCAATGTGACAACGGACGAGAATACGCCAATAACCAATTTCATACGTTTTCCAACACGCATGGCATGGAGTTCCGTTTTTCTTGTCCACATACCTCCTCACAAAATGGTAAAGCCGAACGGAAAATTCGCACCATAAATAACCTAATGCGTACCATTTTGGCCCACTTCTCAACCCCAAACATTTATTGGCATCATGCTCTTGAACCGCAACCTATCTATTAAATATCATACCAAGCAAAATACTTAACTTTCAAACCCCCACCTAACGCCTATACCGTTGCTTGCCCTCTTATGACCACCTACGTGTGTTTGGGTGTATTTGCTACCCTCTTATACCCCACACGACCATTCACAAACTTGCCTATCATTCCTACCCATTCTTGTTCCTCGGTTATCCTTCGAACCATCGAGGGTATAAATGTCTCGACCTCAAGTCCCGAACCATTACCAAAAAACGTCACGTTCTTTTTGACGAGACCATATTTCCTTTCTCAAAATCTCACAAACAAACACCTCAAACTTACCAATTTCTTGACGACCCTATACATCCATACCTTCGCCTCCCCCTACCCTCCAACCCACCGATCCACCTAATCCTCCTACCCAAACATCCACCCCTCCACAGCCCAATTCCCATTCGGTCCACACCATTCCCCAGCCCAATCCTACACCATCAAACCCACTCACTCTACGGCCCAATCCAGCCTCGCACCCCACCTCCCCTCCCTCGGACTCAGGCCCATACTTCAGCCCATTCCAATCGGCCCACTCGTCCCCTGATCTCACGACCTCCAGCCCACTACATCAAATACCCAACCCAATACCGCACCCACCACCCTTACCCCCACCCCGTACAATGCAAACCCGTGCCATGTCGGGCATTTCCAAACCCAAAAAAAATTTCAAGCTCTCCTCAACCTGCAACGCCCCTATACCTTAAAACCCCACTGATGCCTTGTCTAACCTGGAATGGTTTAATGCTATGCAAACCGAATTTAATGCCTTAATTAAAAATAAGACTTGGGAACTTGTCCCGAGACATCCTGATATGCATATTATTCGTAGCATGTGGCTTTTTCGTCACAAATACAGGTCTGATGGCACGTTAGAACGATACAAGGCATGACTTATGTGTGCTGGTAGAAATCAGGAAGTGGGTATTGATTGCGGGGAAACTTTCAGTCCGGTTGTTAAACCGGCTACTATTCGGACCGTTTTCACATTGGCCTTATCGCAGTCAAGGCGTAATCATCAGCTGGATGTCACTAACGCTTTCCTCCAAGGAAATCTTACTAAGACTGTTTATATGTATCAACCAATGGGATTTCGGCATGAGACTATCCCGACCATGTGTGTCTTCTTAAGAAGTCACCTTACGGGCTTAAACAAGCACCAAGTGGTACCAAAGATTTACGGATTTTGTTACCTCTATGGGTTTCTTGCAGAGTCGATGTGATAACTCTCTCTTCACATATCATCACGGGGGTGACATTGCGTACTTATTGATCTATGTCAATGATATTATCCTCACCACTTCCTCAGATTCACTACGATTGAAACTAATGGGCAGCTTCACGGCTGAATTCTCAATGAAAGATCTTGGACCTCTTAGTTACTTCTTGGGTATTACGGTTTCTCGCAAGGGTCACAAACTGTTTCTATCGCAGCAATCTTATGCTTTGGATATTGTCCACCGTGCGGGTATGTCAACGTGTAACCCGGTCGCAACGCCTGTTGATACAAAGCCAAAGCTTGGTGCTACATCTGGTACTCCATTTGACAACCCCACGTTATACCGAAGCCTTGCGGGTGCTCTTAGGTACCTCATGTTTACTCAGCCCGATATTAGTTATGCTATTCAAAATATGTATTCACATGCATAATCCTAGCATTGATCACTGGCAGGCTTTGAAGCGTATTATTCGTTATATTCGCGGCACGACGAAGTATGGTCTCACTCTCTCCTCGTGTTCGGATATTTCTCTCCGGGCTTATACAGACGTTCATTGGGCGGGGTGTCCGGACACCCGTCGCTCTACATCCGGATATTACGTTTACATGGGGCAAAATCTTTTATCCTGGTCTTCTAAGCGACAATCGACCATCTCTCGCTCTAGTGTCGAAGCCGAATACCGTGCAGTTGCAAATGTTGTTGCTGAAATTTGCTGGCTTCGCAACCTTTTTCTCGAGTTGCGTCGACCTCTCTCCACGGCTACCTTAGTGTATTGCGACAATATCAGTGCTATCTATCTATCTAGTAATCTTGTTCAGCATCAACGCACGAAACACATAGAGCTTGACATTCATTTTGTGCGTGAACACGTTCAACGTGGTACGATACGGATACTTCACACCCCTATTCGGCTTTAGATTGCTGACATCTTCACCAAAGGATTACCTGGGGTTTTATTTGACGACTTCCGCTCCAGTCCCAACATTCGCCCACCTCTTGCTTCGACTAAGGGGGTGTAATAGATATACTTTATGTAAATATAGATAGGATTATGTAATTATCTCTTCCCTAAATTATGGGATTGTATTTTGTATATATTGAGATGTCAATGAATGAGAATAATCAATTTGAGCCATAATATTCTTCAAATACATATATAAATTCAGTATTAATATATACTTATTATAAAACTGTAGTTACGTGAATTGCTTTCAAACTTATATGTTATGTGTACACAGGGGAAGGTTTATTGGGGAACACTAAAAAGTGGGGAACAGCGGGGAACTGACTCAAACGAACTCCAATTGGACTCATTCTAGTGGCGTTGGAACTGGCTCGTCGAACCCTAACTAAGATCTCTTAACCCTAAACCCTAAATCCTAACTCCTAAACTCTAAACCCTAAAGCTAAAAAATAAGGATAAAACCTAAGTTATACCGTAACATCTAAACTATAAACCCTAAAAGCTAAACACTAAAGGCTAAACATAAAGCTAAACCCTAAACTCTAAAGCTAAATCCTAAAGTTAAACCCTAATATATTTAGGGTTTTTTTTTTTGGGAAACGGGGAGCCCCCGCGTAAACTTTTATTAATTTTTTAAAAAACGAGAATACAAACAAAGTTCTAACGTTTAAATGGCTACTCGCCATAAAAACATAGAACAAAAAAAAGAAACATACATCACACACAACACAAAAAAGGACATAAAGCTAAAATTTAGAGCCAATCTTCATAATTCGCGCCATTTCATCGGTCTCGGACTCTACCTCAGCTTCATCTCCATCGATTTTTGTCAAACTATCATAATATTTTCTTGTATTTTCGGACCATGCACTATAGTCTTCAATCTTTGGGTGGGTACTAGTTTCCACAAAACTTTTTAACCATCTCGATTTCATGCTCCCACATCCCAAGACCCGTATCAAAGAATTCCTCCTCATCACGTAACATTCCAAAGCTAGTTTTTGTATTACATGTCGGGCCCGACTTTGACCCAAAAGAATTTTTTGTGACATCATAAAAGCCACTTCCATAAAAAGATTGCGCCGTACCTGTTGAGCCCGCATTCAATCCAGCTTTCATAACTGGGCTTCTCAATGGGCCAGTACATTGCAAAGGAGGGAACTCCTTAGTATTTAGCCCAGCATTCTCGTCTGAGCCCATAATCTGTTTCAAACCGGACTGCCCACCTGGATCCGACAAACCTGAGCCCACCTGTAATCGCAATGATGGGCCACCAGCATTCATTTGAACAGCCTCTTTTGACAGGCCCAAACCCACATCCTGAAGCCCAGCAGCCTTATCACTGGGCTTCCCTTGATCCGAATTAGTTTTAGAACCTGATGGGCCTGCTTGATTCAATCCAGCCGCTGATCTTTTGGGCAACCACATTGGCTTTTTTCCTTTATTTTGGGACTTTGATCTTCTAGCAACCTCTACAAAATCATCATTTTGAGTTTTGCCCATATTAGAACCCACAACATTTTTCTGATTTTTAGCATCCCTTTTTTGCACATTATCTAAATTTAATCCACATTTATCATCTGAATGGCCAAAGACTTCACAAACCGAACAACATGGAGGTTTCCATTTGTATGACAATTCAAGAAAGTAAGACTTACCCGGGATTCCATCACATTTAGGTAGAATAATCTTGACTTTATTTGGAAGCCCATTAGAAGCATTAGCATCCAACAAAACCCGAGCAAAGTTTAATGGCCCTTCTTTAGTCTCACACCTTTTAAATGTAGCTTGATCAAGCATCAATGGTTTCCCGACACAACTAACCACTTGTCCTATATTACCCCCATTCTACAAGCTAAGAGGTAAATCTTTTATGGTCACCCAAATAGGAACCGTTTTTGGATTCGGTTTGCATAAAACAACACTAGGATCCCACAATTGTAGAACAAGAGGAACATTATCCACCAACCATGGGCTTCTTTCTAGCACTTGCGACATTCCTTCTTCATGATCAAACTTGAAGAAAAAATACCCATTTCTATTCATATTAATTGATTTTAACCCATACTTATGCCACATTGTTATCAGATTTTCTTTCACTATTTGAAACGACATAACGGCCCCAATAAAGTTCACATAAAGTTGAAACACATTCGACGCATGTGACTTCTTCATAAAGTGGCCCTCTATATTTACTTCGAAAACTCCTTCGGCATTACGACTAGGACCAACATAAGCCAATCGCGTTTCCCCATCAATAACATCATCACCCCTAACTAATTTTTGAAACAACTCATGATTCCAATATTTAGTGCCTCTAAGGGGATCAATTTCCATGACATCATCTTTAAATTGTATAACAGTTTCGAATTGACCAAATATAGATTTAGGGTTTAGGGGTTAAGAGATCCTAGTTAGGGTTCGACGAGCTGGTTCCCCACTGTTCCCTACTTTTTTAGTATTCCCTAATGAACCTCACACTGTGTACATAATTCTCTTTTAAAATAAAATAGTTTTAGTATTGCCTTCATAGCCCTCTAACTTCTAGATGTAATAAAAAATGAGGTTATTTAGTGAAGGAAAATTTGTTAACTTATTCTTTTTAGAAAAGGAGTGTGAAAAGTAAAAAAGAGATGCATTTATCAAGGTTTATGAGTCTGGCTAAGTTGCGATTCAAAGAAAAAAAAAAACGAAAAAAAAAACCCCGAGTCTGCCTAGGTCAGCCTATGCTGTTTGGTTTACAACTTTCTAAACATTAGCCAGTGGCTCAACCTAAGGCTATGTGGTATGGTGATGGTCCATCCTTGGAGGATGGTCCGCCATGTAGATCGGGTGTGACGATGGGGCAAAGAGGATGGAGGTAAGGAAATGAGTGATGAGCCTAAAATATATGTATATGTTGTATGTATATATGTGTGTGTGAGGGGGTTTTGTCCTCTAGTGGACCGGCTTGAACGGCTGATACCCGACGATTTGGACGCCGCTGTGGAGGGGGGGGGGGCAAAATGGGAGGAGCTTCGGCGCCGGTCCTCGACGCCCCAAGGCCGATGCCCACACCGACCAGCCTAATTTTCTTATTATAACTGACCAAATCAGAATGTGAACATTCTAGCTATACTCAGTGAATGTGTGCATCATTAGTATTATTTATATTTCACATCACTATATATGTTACGTTGTTATCATACGATCAACACTAAGGTGTAGTTTGATTTCTAAATAATATTGTAAATTACAATAGTTTAAAACAAACAATATAAAGAACCTATTTCGTTGAAATGATTATTCGTTTAGATAGATGGCTATGAAGGTAATAACCCTTTTCGTATAGACACATATCTTATTGAAAAAACTAATTTTTGATATTTACCTCAAATCTAATAATATAAGGTTTAGTAAAGCTGTAGAAAGAAGAAAAAAATTGTTTTTAAACATATAATATTTGATTATCTAAATTAAAGGAATTTGTTGCTACTTTTTAGATCGCTAGCTCAATATCAGCTCTTCTTGTCCTCCATGCCAGCCTGCCCCGAAGGATTTTAATGCATGCCCCCTCCTCTCTCCACTCCTCCCATAGTTGTGCACGGCCACAACCCTTGCCCACGGATCTATCCCCTCCCTCTCTCGTCTCTCTCCTCCATGATAGACGGTCTTTTGATTCTTCAATCGATTCCTTCTATGTCAAAGCGTTGGAGTGAGTTAAAACCATATATTAGAAAAACACACTTTAATTAGTCGCAATAATGGTCGTACCAAAATAAAGTCATGCCTCAACTACTCTAGAATAACTATAATTCGCACATTTATATTTTAACCACTGCAAATTGATGGGTTGTCCCAAACATCCTTTTATAAAACTGTAGTTGGATTTAATAGATGCCATTTGGGTATCCCCACCTTTTGACCGTGTGTGTGAGATACTTTACTTACTTTATTAGTTGGGTAACACACATACGCATGAGTACTACTTTTAATACGTAACGTATTGACTAATGAAGCGCATTTAATGTGGTCAGACAATACCACCAGTGACTTTGTTGAAGGACAATGGCAGTCACCTACACACAGGTCCCTTCAAGATGTTCATATTATATTTACACCACAGATTCTCTCTTAATTAATACTCCTCTTCCTGTCTAAACAAACTTATCATTCCTACAAACAATCCTCTACCTTTCTAAACAAGCTTATCATTCTAACAAGAGTTAAATGCCATTTTAGTCCATGTGGTTTGAGTTATTTTGTCAATTTAGTTCAAATGTTTCATTTTTCGTCTGTGGGTCCAAAAAGGTTTCACCGTTGTCATTTTAGTCCACTGAGTTAACTTTATCCATTATTTCTGTTAACGAAAAAGACAATTCGGTCATTTTATATGGCCGAATTGCCCTTTTAGTTCACAAAATTACTTATAAAATAACCGAATTGCCCTTCTCGTTAAAATGAAAAACGGATGAAGTTAACTCAGTGGACTAAAATAGCAACGTTGAAACCTTTTTGTATCCACAGGCGAAAAATAAAAATTTTGTACTAAACTGTCAAAATGACCCAAACCACATAGCTAAAATGACATTTACCTCTTCTTACAAACAAGGAATAACAAACGAAGGTCATTTATTTAAGCTAGTCTAATAGGTTTAAGAAAACCTAGTGTGATTCTTCCCCACAATATGGCAGGAATTTGATCGAAATCGGTTGGGTTTGTTACATGAGAATATTCGGTCGGTATTGGTTCAGTTTATCACGTTTTTTGGAAATACTCTAACCCATTTTAATGAATATTTTAATAGTAGGATGATTTGGTCCCATATTTTTTTTATTTAAAAACAAATAACTTACTAGCCTGGGTTAACCGATAACTCAGACGAACCAACATAACGAATTATTACACTTGATTTACATTTTACAATTTACAATTTTTAAACCCGATAGCTTTGCCATGCATTATCATGCTTTAACCTTTTACAAAAGGATGCCTCTACGAAAGAGGCTGTTTAGGAGTGTTTGGTTATTCGAGTGCTTGGTCATCCTTCTGTCTGATACCCGCTTCAGAGACAACCTATCATAAACACTATAAATAGTTAATGTTTAAGTTAAACGATCAGCATGTTTAGATTTACCGAAGAAAACAATTTTTACTTAAATATGGTGCCCCCACGCGTCGCGGAGGGGCCACCCAGCTCCCTCGCGTGGCGCGGGGAAGCATTGTTCGACGTTTGTTGAATTCACACACTCCCACGCGTTGCTCTAGGTGCAAGTGCCCCCCCCCCCCCCCCCCCCCCGCGTGGCGCATGGGGAACACTTTTTCAGAATTTTATAGAGCTGACAGTTTTAACTCCTGCACCCTTTTCTTCCAAAATTGCACAATTTTCGACCAAACTTGACCCAACTTCAAGCTTATCATATTTAAGACTTTCCCTCCATAATTATAGGTTCAAACCCATTACCCGAAACTAGATCCTTTAGTCTTTTAAATCATTCTTTCGTTTCAAGTTAATTACCTAACCGACCCGTTAGGAGACATTATGCATTCGAGTTCATCCCTCCTACTTTCTTATATTACCAAAATGATCAATTCTATCAAAGAACTCATTTTTAAATCTACCTTGAAGGTAGTTTGCCCGAAACATTATCCGAGTGCGTTTTAGTCAATTTTAATCATTTTCTGAACTGAAAAACTTATTATAATTTTAAATGAAAACTAGCGGACATATTTAGCTCGTTATCCCATATAGATTTATTATGTCCTTAAGGACATAAAAGTTTCCAATGGTTTAGTGGTTTAAAACGTATTTGGTCAAAATTTCGCAACATAGACATGTTATTGGCTCTAAATGTCGTTTTACCCAAATACTACATATATCTCACTTGAATTAATCTATTTGCCACATATGGCCCAACCATCTTTCGTCGGGCCATAAGCCCTTACCGAAAGTATAATCCTTTACACATACCTTGCAAGGGTCAAAGCAATGACCCGTTACCAATACCTTGCAATTCTATTTGCTAATTCATGGCAATGCATGCCCTACATTATGCTTACGTGTAAGTATGAAACTTAACAAAAAAAGCATCAAATATCATATCCAAATGGTGGCAACATCACTGTTGGACCTACAAAAGAATAAATGATATCCAAAAGCCAAAACATGATCATTGATAAAGAAATAAACAAGAGTTTAAACCAAATTCTCCCCAAAGATAGTGAATCTCAAACACCTAATCAGAACATTTGTTGAAGATAAAGCAAACATCTGATCAAGCCTAGAACCGATGCTCAAGAAGTAACAACATTTGTTGAAAGCTAAAGTCTGTTGAAGCCAAATGTCTGATAAAGAAGACCAAACATCTATATGGAAAATAGGTGTTTGGATCAAAGCAACAGAGGATAGCTCCAACAGTGGTTTCCCAATGAAATACTATTTGTTTAATCAGTGTTTAGACTAGGTAGAATAGATGTTTAGATTTGCATAGATGTTTGCAACATCTATGGAATCTTTTCTATTAGGAATTTTAGATGTCACTATTAGGGTGATGTCAGCCAATCACAAATAGAGCTTCATACTTAGTATAAATATATCACACCTGTTTTCTATGTATCACACGCATCACCTTTTCTCTTGTACGAACAAAATTGTAAGTGATCGGCAGAGGGGGAGTTTGTAGAGTCAATATATTGTAAAACATTTGAATCATTGATGATTAATGAAAAATAATTGCTGATGATGACTTCTCATTTGTGATAATTTATCTTTTGTTATACAATTCAATATTGTTTGCGCTTCACTGTATTTCTAATCACAAACCTTGTAAACTCGGACCTAACAATTGGTATCAGAGCTTGGTCACGTTACACTCGATTTCACAATCAGTTTCACATACAAAGATCAGCTCTACAAAGATCCAATAATGTCACACCCTGGCTTTGCGGAAGCGTGGTTAATTTTGGTGTGACTTCTTAATACCATAGCTTAACCATAACCAAGCTATATGAAATAAAATCATGCAAGATCATCCGTTTGATTAAGTTTTAAAACCAGAGTAACATACCATTGTCTTAGAGACTTACATCATCGTAACATAAAACATTGTCTTTAACAACATAACCATTAACATGAAATAAACGCAGTTTAAGATTTGTGACTTGTCCAGGAAAGAGTCACATTTCCTAAACTGGGATGACCTTGGAAACCCTTATGCAGCGGGAAAACATAACATACCGTGCCAGATCTTTAATTTCCTGAAATACATGTAAGTTGAAAAATCAACAATAATGTTGAGCGAGTTCATGTGTAAGTGAGTATGTAAAACACTTGTAAGTATAAAAGTTCCCTGGTATGTAGCAGTGTAAGGAAAAGAGATCACCAATGGTTTGCAAGGCCATTAGTATGTGTGAAGTGTAAGTAGGAAGACTTAACCAAGCAGATTTTGCGTCGGGTACAAAGTCACTCCAAGGTCCGTTCTGTTGGGCCTCTTAGAGGTCCGTTCTGTTGGGCCTAGAGTTGGGCTCGCTACACCCAGATAGATCTACCGCTTACGTCCCTCGGTGTTTCTGCCTACCCACTCACATGATCTAAGTAGTAAACCTCCTTACGTTAACCATACCATGTAAAAAGTACTTGTAAACAAAGTAACATGTATTTCACCCCCGCAGTTAAGAAAACTGAAAACAATTAGAGAAAAGGGGGACATGAACTCACAGTGAAGCGTCTCTACCAAGTATCTCCTACTCACGCAGCTGTGCGATGACCTACAGGTGCTAATTTCTATTTGACGGAAGGCCGTGCCTTAGCTTTATAGTTTTAAGTCTTTGGGAAATAGTTAGACAACTATTTCGTGTTTTCATTCTGTTTATACTTGGTAGTTAATCTCCTTCCCAAGGATGGGGGATTTAATACATGTGCGTTCAAATGATATCATTAAGTCTCACTTAATATATACATATTTCCAATTCCAAAATATAAGTATTTTTCTCAAAAATATTATATTTTCATTTCACATAATTTTTCTCCAATAGTACGCTGTTAAAATATGCGTTCATAAATATTTCCGAAAGTGCGTAAGTTACGTTTTAACAATCGAGTGGTAATATAATTACCGGTGTAACTTATATATTTATGGTGAGAGCGTTCGTATTATTTTGGATTCGTTAACGTTCGTAAATATTATTTTTACTCTAAAAATAATATTTATGTATTTCACAAAATAATCATAAACAGTGTGTGAAAAATATATATTTATCACGTTAAATTTTGTGAAAATCCCACCTCCGAATATTTAGTAAAATAAGTCATGGCGAAATTCATATTTCGAGAACATGTCAAAAAAAGTAATTCTAACACTTGTAGTGTAAATAGTTCTAAGTGTTAGGTTTTGAGAAAAAATTCGCCAGAGTTTCCTCTGTAACTGGAGGTGGCCACGCTTTCAAGCGTATCATTTTCTTTAACAAATCAACTCAACAATTTTCTTTATTTGATCAGAACAACTTTTCTCACAACAATTAATCAACATATGTGTAAATTGCCAAAAATTACATGAACTTGTAGTTTTCCCAAAACTGTGGTGTAAATCTCCTTAAATTTAGTAGATCTTCATATAAGGTAATTTGATCTTGTAAACACCTCGTTTTTAGAGAAAATCCGTCTTTACAACTTCCCGTCATCTTTTACAAAAACTGTTATTTTGTCGGATCTTAGTGTTACACAAGTGTTTATACACTTGTGTGTTCATAAAATCATTCTTGTTATTATAAGATCATTCTTTTAGAAACATGATTTCCTTGACGTGTGGTCCTTTGAAAATACCGGTTGTAGATACGTAGATCTACTAGTTTTAAACACTATTGTACAAGCTAAAACACTTTTACACAAGTTCATGATTCGCGTGTGGTAGAGTTTCACCTTTTAACCCTTGTATTATTCAAAACAAGCTTATGTTAAGATCCATGATCTTACCAAACCGGGTTAAACGATGATCCGAGCTACCACATCATAGATCGGGCCTAAATAAACACAACTTTCAATTACTACAACATTTACACAACTTATGTGCTATTAACCACCATTTTTAGTGTTTTTGGTAAACTTTAAAGCTTCAAAATGCAAGATTCCGAGTTTTAACCGATAAAAATCCTTTTAACCACTTTAGATTAGTTCAAGAAGGTGTTTTAAGCATTATACCTCTAGCTCGAGGCTAGGGAAGAATCTATACGCAAATGAGGTGGACAAAAGCCAAGTAGAGAGGTCCTTCGCCTTCCGTTTGCTCCAAGACTCCTAATACGTGACCCTTGATGTTTGTATGATGTTGGTATGGCTTGAACCAAACTCGAAATCGGATGTAGGGGAGGGGGGGTGTTCGGCCGAGAGTTGTAGAGCAAGAGAGAGAGAGGTGTGTTGTTGGTTTGTTTGTGATAATGATCATATGTGTTAAGTGTTAACTTATAGACAAATCTCATAAGCATTAACCAATGGAAATTATGTCTAGATGATACTAAACATACTAGATTATAATAATCAATGAAGTACAAGTGTGTCCCCCATGGTTGGGGATGGTTAGGAATGGGGGGGGGGGTTTAGTTCGATATCAACTAGATAGTTAGGATAAGAGTTAAGTTAAGTAGGTTAGTTAAGCACTTAACTTGGTTAGTAGTGTGTCACGCGTTACAAAGGGTGTTAGGATAATCAGGGACTCTAACTGGCTCAGAAAAAGATAAATAGTGAAAATAACAATATTTTCATGTTCCGGGTAAAGTCCGGTTGTTTGGTTGGATAGTAATCCGTTAAAGTGTTTAATAAAGCTTTAAAGTGTCGTTATTACTTTCTTTAGTGACACAGCTTATTTCCGACACTTTGGAAAGTGTCTAGTGATATTTTTCTCATGTTTTGGCACTTTATTAGTTAGCTAAAAGCTGAATTATTATGTAAAGTGCTGAGTTTTGTACTTAGAGTACGTTTTAGGCACATCCAGTCATTGTAACTTATTCCTAGAGACGCAGTTCCACAACCCTTATATCCCTACACTCACCACTAGTGTAGCAAAACATTTCAGGCTCTTACAGGCCTTAGAGGCAGTGTTTGCCTGATGCTGGCTTTAGGTACATCTTATCTGCTCCTGGATGGATAGAGTACATCTTATCTGCTCCTGGATGGATAGAGTACCGTGATTTGTGAGCTTCATAAAAAATAACTTCCCTTAAACTACCAAACAGAGGAACCCAAATCCTTTTCTCGAAGCATAACGTTCCTTCCTCGTTTGGTACCAAAAGCTTCTCCATCCCACGGAGATATTCTTCTTCGAGGTTTCCTTCTTTGAGGGCTTCTTTCTGCGCGGCACGAATGCGCAAGGAAAGATCGGTTCGAATAATCATTTCTAAAGCTCTAACCCTTATGGGCTTGATCCTCTCTTTACGACTTAGGGCATCGGCGACCACGTTCGCCTTCCCTGGATGATACTTTATCTCGCAGTCGTAGTCGTTCAACAATTCAACCCATCGTCTTTGCCTCATATTCAACTCCTTCTGGTTGAATATATGCTGTAGGCTCTTGTGATCTGTAAAGATTGTACACTTCGTACCATAAAGGTAGTGTCTCCAGATCTTTAAAGCAAAAACCACTGCGCCAAGTTCCAAATCATGTGTGGTATAGTTCTTTTCGTGCACTTTCAGTTGACGCGATGCGTAAGCAATAACTTTTTGGCGTTGCATCAACACACAACCTAATCCTTGACGCGAAGCGTCACAGTATACCACAAAATCATCTGTACCTTCCGGTAGAGCTAAAATTGGCGCGTTACAAAGCTTATCCTTCAATATCTGAAACGCTTCATCCTGTTTGATTCCCCAATCAAACTTCTTATCCTTCTGCGTGAGGAGCGTCAATGGTTGAGCGATCTTTGAAAAATTCTCAATGAATCTTCGATAATAGCCAGCCAAACCCAAGAATTGCCGAATCTCGGTTGGCGTCTTTGGCGTTTCCCAATCCTTGATCGCCTCGATCTTGGTTGGATCCACGTGGATTCCATCTCCATTTACCACGTGCCCAAGGAATTGCACCTCTCGTAGCCAAAACTCGCACTTAGAGAATTTGGCATACAGCTGTTCCTTCTTCAGCAGCTCTAGAATGGCTCTAAGGTGCTGCTCGTGTTCAGCCTTCGTCTTTGAATAAATTAAAATGTCATCGATGAATACAATCACGAACTTATCCAAGTACGGCTTGCAAACTCAATTCATCAAATCCATAAAGACTGCAGGTGCATTTGTCAAACCAAATGGCATAACGAGGAACTCGTAGTGTCCATAACGAGTTCTGAAGGCTGTCTTCGGAATGCTTTCCTCTTGTATCCTTAACTGATGGTATCCAGATCGAAGATCGATCTTTGAATAAAAGCTTGAACCTTGCAGTTGGTCAAACAGATCATCAATTCTTGGCAGAGGATACCTATTCTTGATCGTCAGCTTGTTCAACTCCCGGTAGTCGATGCACATACGAAAACTACCGTCCTTCTTTTTGACAAACAGGACCGGAGCTCCCCAAGGCGAGAAGCTTGGTTGGATAAATCCCTTGTCTAACAACTCTTGAAGTTGTGTCGACAGTTCTTGCATCTCAGACGGAGCAAGTCTATAAGGTGCCTTAGCCACAGGCGCGGCGCCTGGAACTAAGTCAATGTGAAACTCTACCTGCCTCTGAGGTGGCAGTCCCGGCAAGTCTTCTGGGAAGACTTCTGGATACTCCCTCACGACAGGGATGTCTTCGATTCTTGGCTCAGCAGCCTTCTTATCCACAATGTGTGCCAGGAAGGCAACACATCCCTTCTGCAAACACTTTCGCGCTTTCAGGCAGCTGATAATTCTCAACGGCGTCTCACGCTTCTCTCCATGAACAACAATGGTCTCACCATCATCGGTTGGGATACGAACAACCTTTTCGTGACAAACTATCTCAGCTTTGTTGCTTGATAACCAATCCATTCCTACCACCACGTCGAAGCTTCCCAACTGGACTGGTAGTAGATCTAGAGCGAACTCACGCTCTCCCAATTCAATCACGCAACCTCTGATAACTTCATTGGCTTCTACTAACTTCCCATTGGCCAATTCGATCGAGTAGGGAATATCTAACTTATTAGCGGCTAACCCAAGCATATTCTTAAATTCTAACGATACGAAGCTATAATCGGCACCAGTATCAAATAAAACGGATGCATAGCGTTGGTTCACAGGGAACGTACCAGTAACGACATTGGGGTCCGGGCGCGCTTCCCTTGCTTCGATTTGAAACACTCTTCCACGGGCTTGGTTTAACTCTGGGCAGTTCTTCTTAAAATGCCCGATATCACCGCAGTGAAAGCACCCAAGTCTTTGCTCGTTTCCACCAGCTTGATCATTCCTCTGATTACGATTCGCGGTGCCCGCTTGGTTAGCGTTGTTGCCTCGATTCTCGTTACCTCCATAGTTTCCTTGTGAGCGATTACCACCACGATTATTACTCCTATTCTCAAATCCTCCCTGGCCTCCCCGGCCAGCAGTGGCCCAACAAGTGTCCTTCGAGTGGCCACGTTTCCCACATGCTTCGCATACTTTCGGCCCGCAATGACCAGTATGGTGGCGCTGGCAGGTGTTGCATTTGGGCTGGGTGCCCATGTATCCCTTTCCTTTGTTCCCTCTACCAGCTGTAACCTGAGCTGGCGTGTCTGATCCTCCCTTCTTAACCACCACACTGGCGCCTTGCTTGAAGTTCGAGAACTTCCTTTTGTTACTTCCTGATGACTCGACGTGAGTCTCTGCCTTCTTGGTCTTGATCTCGTCAAACTTGTTCAGGCGAATTGCCTCCTCTGTGAGAGCCACGCTCAAATCAATCGCCTCAGTAATGGTCGCAGGCTTGGATGAGGTTACCATGCTTATGATTTGAGGAGCTAGTCCCCAAATGAAACGTTCAATTCTCTTGAACTCAGGAGTGACCATGTAGGGTACCACATGCGATAAGTCATGGAACCTTTGAACGTATTCTGCTATCTTTGGACCATCCATTTTCAAGTGCCAGAACTCGGTCTCCAATCGCTGGATTTCTGCGCGGGAACAATACTTTTTGCACATAAGTTCCTTCAGTTCGGTCCAGGTCAGCGCGTAGGCAGCAGCTTCGCCTAGTGTCTGTACTTGCAGATTCCACCAAGAGAGGGCTCCATCTAGAAACAGCCCTGAGATATAGGTGACTTGCTGATCCAGCGCGCACTTGCTCATGCGAAGAACAGATTCGGTTTTCTCAGCCCAACGAACAAAGGCGACAGCACCTCCTGTGCCATCAAAGTTTACGGGCTTGCAGTCTAAGAACTGCTTGTAG
>JARYGA010004852.1:0-27922 GCA_030545235.1 Helianthus tuberosus | reverse complement strand
AAATCATCATTTCTTGTCACCAAAAATTAGGGAAACCTTGGTAATATTTTTAGATACATTTTTAGGGAATAAGTTTCTCATAAACTTATATTTTTCTAAGTATCAAAATTTATAGAAATTTTATAGAAATTTTGACAGAGTTTCCCCTAAAAATGGAGGTTTCCCATGTTTTCAAAACATGTGTTTATTTTCTTTTAAAATCATCATTAACAATCAACAACAAATCTCTAAACCATATTACACTAGTTAAGTGCAAAAATAATGCATTTTTCATATCAACATGAACTTGGTTTTTCATAAAAACGCGTAGTAACTTAGTGGGGGTGTTTAGTGGGTTTAGTTACCCTTTAAAGTGTGGTTGTTTATTTAAAAACATCATTTTTAGGAATTTAGATCTTTACAACTTGTGAAATATTTTTTTTTTCTAAAAATATTTCTTCTTGCATTTTGCTTGTTAACTACATGTTTATACACTTGATTAACCACTAAATATAAGGTTTATTTATTTAAGAACCATGATTAAGTAAAACTTGTATTTTCAACTTGGTTCTTTTGAAAAACCACTTGTAGATCTTTAGATCTACAAGCTTGTAACCTTATTTTTCAAGAAAATTTACATTAATTCAAGTTCCAAGTTCATGGGTGGATGGTTTCATTATCCTTCATATTTCTAGCATTTATAACTTGCTAGTTCATGTTCTTAAACATGAACTAGTATGTCTAGATGATGATCCATCCTACTTCTACTAACAAACATCATCAAATAATCATAATCACACAAGATTCACATGATTTACCCATATATCTTCTCTTTATCCACCATTTAACACTTTATGTTCAAGACTTAGCTTATGTTCATTAGAGTTTTCATCTTTTTATCATTCAATCAACTATTAACCACCAAAAATAAGAACAAGATGAAGATTTGAAGCACTTACTACTAGCACAAGGCTAGGGGAGTTCAAGAGTATAAAAGTAGTGGATAAAAGAAAATGAAAGAGGTCCTTGAGCTTCCGAACACACCAAGCTTCCTAAACCACCTTGTAGCACCTTGGGATAACCTTGGACTTGTTAGTTGATGACCGAAAATGGTGGTGTGTGGGTGCCATGCTTGGGCCGAGAACACAAGGAAGAAGAAGAAGAAGGTTTGGTTGTGTTGATGAAGGTGATAGATGATTATGTTTAAGTCTAGTGGTTATATGCAAGTTACTTCCAACATTCTCTTACACATAGAAGAATATGCTTAGGATCATTCCAACAAATCTAATAAAATAATCAAAGGAAATCTCTTATGTGGGGCCCTTGTCGTGTAACCGGTTGGGGGGGGGGTGTGCTAGTTAGTTTGTAATCTTTAGTTAGTTAAGTTAGTTAGGTTTTAAAGGACTTAGTTAGTGTTTATGTGTTTAGGGTGTCCGGGGACCCTAACTAGCTTAGAAAAATAAGAACAATGCTTCTAGCATTATTTTGGTGTTCCGGGTAATGTCCGGTTGGTCGGTTAAATACCAGTTCATTAAAGTGCTAAATTGCACCGTTTAGTGCCTTTCAAGTATCTCTTCGTGACACTTTGAGTTCCCGACACTTAGGGAAGTATTCTGGATAATAAAACATAAATTCTGCATAATATTTATGTGTTTAAAGCTGATTTGTAGCTGAATTTACTAAAATTCTGCACTTAAAGTGCGTTTCGGGTGCTTTCTAGTGCTCATTTTAACTTCCGGATGGTATATATGTAAACCCTTGTATGTACTCTTGGGTTTTAATGTATTCTTGTCGTCGGACCTACACCTAGGCCTCAATTCTAATGTCTGACTGCTTTCTGCAGTTTTGTTGACACAGTGTGTCTTACCGGTGAGTTTACTAATATTTTTTACGCAACGCTATCATGAATTAATTCTTGTAGTATAACAAGTTCATGAATTCACTTGTATGGAATTCAGAAATTTATTTGTCTGGTAAACTAGATCATGTACAGTCATTAAAGCACAAATTACTGTTCATCTAGTGTACGGAATGTACGGAAAAGTGACGGTTGTCACAAAAAAGGCGTAAGGTTCACAATGGTGTAAAATTAAAATGGGATATACCGGGCTAGGATTCTAGTTACAGGAACAAGGGCCAAACCAACCACCTAAGAATTGAATAGTCGAGTGAAAACACTTGACAACCTCCTAGAAGCAGCTTTTCTTGCCACCAGACCTTTCTCCATCAATTAGGAATCTGATGCCGTCACTAAACACATTCCTTAAATTGTAGCCATTTGTTGAGTGTTTTTTAGGTGTCTAACCTGCATATATATCACCATTGCCCTTGATTTTTCTTGTTAGTGCATATGCCTGTTGACTTCGTCGTGTATCGAGTCTTGTAATAGAAATGATAGATCTAGGTCACGGAGTACGAGGAAACTGGGAAATAGGCTGAAAAAGTAATTTCACATGGAATTACATTTCGTGCGGAATTAGGTTTCGTGAGGAATTACATTTCGTAGGATCGAGTAACGACCAATACGAGTTGATCAGAAGAGTTCTTGATCTAATCAAAGGCGGAATTCAGAGATTAGATCTTGTTTCAGCTTGATATTCACTATTAATTGTCTCTTGTATTGATTTCACAACGTTTACAAGGCTGGAGACACTTCGGCAGAGCTTCGCTACCGGAATCCAAAAGTTCTAAATGAAAACAGCAAGTCCACTATTTATACAAAATCCAGTTCGTTTGAACAAGCATCTCCAGTTCGTACGAACTGGTCCAGTTCGTACGAACTGGTCCAGTTCGTTTGAACTGGCCACTTCGTTTGAATTGGCTTGTTCACCTCTGTATCCTGTTAATCTCGAACTGTGTGACTTGTCGATAGGCTAGAAATTAGAATTGTAGTGAATGTTGACCAGTCCACATGAACTGGTTAGGGCCAGTCCACATGAACTGGTTGGGGCCAGTCCATGTGAACTGGACATGCCTATATATAGGGGAGCATGGTTCATCATTTGTAACTTTGTAATTTTGGAGCCAAGGTGCTGCCAAATTGTCTCCAGCCATTGTAACGTCAAGTTAATCAATAAAAGAGACTTATAAAGTGTATAACAAGCTGAACGAAGATCAAATCTTTGTATTTCGCCTCTGATTTGATCCGAGAACTCTTCTGAACAACTCGTTTGGGTCTGAAAACGATCCTACAAGTGGTATCAGAGCACAGGAGGAAGTGTTCTTACCGTTTTAGCTTGTTTTCACTGGAAAATTCTGACTTCTACTCATTCTTTCACGTTTTCAACTGAATTTTGCAAAATTGAACGGGTTTTTACGGTCCAAATTACTTGATTTTGAAGTATATTGTGCGAAATTATGTTTTAAATAATCCGTGAAAGAATCAGATCTTAAAACAGATTAAAACGTAATCAATTTGTTCAAAAACCAACCTATCAGTTCGTATCAGTGCCAAATTGCATGAACAAGACCTTTGAACTCAGATCTACGACTATTATGTGGACGATATTGAACGTAAAACACCTCATTTTGATCGGAATTTGATTTAGAGCAAGTCTAGGATATCAATTTTATCAAAAATCAATCTTAAACCTGCTTAATTGGACAAAAAGGACCAGATCGTTTGAAGTGTATTGTTCAGTTCGCATGGAGTGAATCACTCAGTTCATACGAAGTGTGTTTTTTTTTCAGATCACACGAAGTGGTTTCTGTCAATCCGTTTGAAATTCTGTCAGTTCCTTTGGTTTGTGTCTTCAGTTCATACGAAGTGCAAGTCTAGATCGCACGTGGTGTTTGTCAGGACATTTGAAAGTTAGTCAAACCACTCAAAAACTTATCGGCCCATGTGATTGATATCATTGTCCAAGGGATCGGTCCAATCAACAGTTGATTTGTGTTGTCGGTTCATAAATGCAGTTTGCATGTGTTGATTGAAGCCCAAGTCTTTTATCGGTCCAATAAATCATTAATTGCAATCGGTCCAATGACAGCCCACTAATTCAGACGGTCCATTAAATGTCAATGTCAATGTACATGTGATCTTTAGTCCAATGAGAATTTAGAGGCCAATTAAAATTCACAGCCCACTGAATCATCGGCCCAATCAAATTGAAGATACAATAAAACTTGTCGACTATTATCAGTTTGCATGTAAACAAGTGGTGCGGCCCAATCTTATATCAATGGCCCATGTGACTTTATAAGTGATTTGTCAAACATCGGATACTCGTCCGAGCGAATTCCCACCTGATCCGTTGTCACCAGATTTTTGCCATTCAATCGGATATTCATCTGATTCAGTTGTTTGATAAAGTGATTGAACTGATCTTAGATTGTGTGAATTTTCATATTGTTTGAAAATATGTCTTTGAAAATCTTTCAATAACGAAACATGGATTGTGAGTCGTATAACTCATCCTTCGGATATGGTATGCGTGTTCAGAATCCAGCAGATATTGCACAAAAGAAATTTGATAGTTTTACGGGTATCAAGGGAGAGTCTACAAAAGAATTGATTGAACGATATTGCCATCTAGTTGTGGAGATGGGGAGATTGAAGATAACCAAGGCTAATGAGGTGTGGATTGATAAATTGGCAGATGCATTGCCATACGATGAATGGGGTACATATCTGTTGGTGTTAAAGAACAATACAAATTTTGCTTATATGAATCTTAGTGGTTTTGTAGAGAAGATTCAAGCTCAAGAACTTGAACTCCAAAAGATTAGAAAAATGAAGTCTGTTGATGAAAAATTCGAACCTAAGAAAAATGTTCAAGTGGTAGAGGAGCAAGTTAAAGAAATTTCAGCTATCAAGGTTGAGAAGAAGGCTGAAGCTGTAATGATGTCTGAGAAATGCTTAAACTGTGAAAAATCTGAATCAGACAATGTCAAACTCTTGAAGAATGTAGAGAGTTTGACATTGGAAATCAAAAATTTGAATGATGAGAAGAAATCTGATGACAAACAGATTCTTGAACTGCAGGAAAATTATGAAAGATTGAAATCTGAAAATGTAAAACTGTTAAGTGATTTGGACAGTTTGACATTGGAAAAGAAAATTTTGAAAAAAAAGGAAAAAGATTTTGAAAATGAAAAATTAAAATTTGAAAAATATTTTCAAAGTCAAATGAAGATTTTAGAAGATGAAAAATCTGTTATTTTTAAAAATAATCTTGAAAAACAAATTGAAATAAATTCCCATCTTCAGAAAATCATTCGGCTTGAAAATGAAGCTGAAATTGCTCGGAATAAAATTGATGAGCTTGAAAAGAAATTGAAAGGTTTTGAGACTTCGTCATCAACACCAGATTATTCTTGTCCAAAACCAATCAATTCTGTTCCAATAAGTGACAATGTCACAAATTTTGACAAAGTCAAAATTGAAGATTGTGATGAGAAAACTGATTATGAAAATGAGAAAAAGAAAATGTTTTTGAAATTAAAAGAAAATTTTCAAGAAACTATTCTGCAATCAACTGAAAAGTGTGAATGCTCTATGCAAAAACCCTTGAAGAAGAAAGTAGAACAGAATCAAAAAGTTAAAAATCCAGAAAATGTTCAAAATAAGAATAAAAGCTCATCAGTTCAATCATCCAATTAAGATAAAAAACTACAAAAATTGAAAAATCAAAATTCACAAAAAGTTGGTGATATGTGGTGCAGGTTTGACCACAGTGCTTCAAAGATAAATCCAGCTTTCAGAAGGAGTGATGATTACCACAAAGCCAGACAATGTTATGATCTGAGTGTTTGGTGTGAAAGTGGTGAATGGTACGATAACAGAGTGTGCTACACTTGTGGTGTTCAAGGACACATTGCTGTTAACTGCCAGAATCAGTGGTTTGAGACGAGGAGATGCTATAACTGCCAAATCAAAGGACATATTGCAAGAGATTGCCCAATAAGATCAATGGAAAGATCGAGGGCTGAATCTCAGAAAAAGATGAAGAAATCAGTCAAGGTCAAAGAAAAGCCCAAAGAACAAAAGGTGAAAGAACAGAAAGTGAAGCTTTCACAAGGGCAGAAAGACCGACTGAGAAAGAAAAGAAAGAAAGCTCGAGAGTACCTTGAAAGGATTTTGTCCTCGGGTATAACGGTTAATTCAGATAAAAGTTCTGATGAATCACTTTGCTCAACAAAAAATCAGTCAGGTAAAATGAATCCATCAGATACAAATCTGAGGACAAAAGGTAGGGTAAAGGTAAAATTTGTTGATTAAACAGTTCCAATAAAGGTCGGCGATGAATCTGTTGAGTTGAAAACAAAGGAGCCACCTTCTGGTAAAGAATTTGTTTCTTCGAAAACAAAGAAGGTATGTTCTGGCGATGATTCTGACTCGTCAAAGTCAGAAGAGCCACATATTGATAAAAAAAGAGAAAATTCAGTTCCGCCAATGGATGATATCAACTTTCCACCATTGCAGACTGAAAATTTTAAACAAAAAGTTGGTAAAGTGAAAAGTTCGAATCAATTCTATTCTGAAAAGAAAGAATTCGATGTCGAAAAGGCTTTTAATAGCAAAGTAAAACATATCTTTGGAAAGATGGTCGATGGTAAGGTAAAAGGGGTTAAAGAATTTTATGAATCTAAAAGATATGTTCAAACCCTGAGTGAAAATAACTCGGATACACCCAAGGCTGGTCAGGCTTGGGTGCCTGCATTCTTTGCTTAAAATCCTGACTTGCCGGAACTCCCAGGTTGGTAATTGAGGAGTAGGAATCGGCATCTTTCTTGAGAAATTCACAGGTTGTTATGTGATATTTCGACTTACAAGTGGTTAATCAAGGACATTAAGTTGTACTTGATTTAACTATCTTACAAGTGGTATGATTGTTGGAAATTGTTTTTGTGATAAACCTACAAGTGGTTGAAAACAGTGTGATGAAAACCCCATGTTTGTGAAACGACACACAAAACTAATTTTCCAGAAAAACCATGTTGATTAAAACAAACTTAAGTGTTTTGAAATCATAATGGGAAAATAGTTTGTTGTCAGGGGGAGTTCTGATTGTTTATGCCAAGTGAATGGCGAATTGAAGCGATTCGATATTATGTTGTCACTTTATCTGTATAGTTTGTTTTCAAATTTTCCCAGAAAATCAAAATTGAAACATATTTTGATTTTAGGGGGAGAAAAATTTTAAAAAAAATTTGAAAATGCCAAAAACATTAAAAAATTCAAAATGAGTTTTGTTGTGAAAAGGAGGAAATGATAGTAAATCAGTTGGACTATCACAGCATGCTAAAGAAATGAAATGTCAAATGTGATAAACGGTCTCACTAAAGATGTGACGATAGGCTCAGCTAGACTAGTAGATTTGCGATAACGATACAAACTTAAATGAAAAAGCCTAGTTCTAGTGGGAAACACGGTTGAAAGCATAGTACTTAGTTTTGTCCTTCTTGATTGTGTGCCTACTCAGTAATCGCTGAATGCTAAAGAGCATAAAATCCGGTCAGTTTGTGAACTTTCACAACTTGCTGAAAAAGTCGCTGTGATTGTGCATTTCTTTTTGCAAAGATTTAAACTTGTTTTATTTCTTTATTTTGTTTAAGCATTGGACATCCTCTGCGTATACGTGAGTATCGAACTGGATGTTAGTGGCTAAACATTCTGCTTTATTTTCTTTGGTGTTTCGTTTAAGCTTTGGATCACCTCTGCGTATACGGGAGTATCGAACTGGTGGTTAAAGCCTAAACAATTTCAACTTGTTTTTATTTCTTATTTTGTTTAAACATTGGACTTTCTCTGCGTATCGAAAGATCGACCTGATTGTTAATGTTTAAACATTCTACGTTGTTTTCGCACATATCACAGTTGATGAAAGTTTAAAGGCATTACTCGAGTTAGTGTATTGCATGATGAGGGGATATGCTGAGATTGTGGGGTCCATAAGAATTTAGTGCAAAATTAATATACCCTAACGTATCGGTAAGCATTTCGAAAGTTTTTAGATTGAGTTTAAGAGGACAACTATATCGTCAATCTATGTGAATCGTTTAGAATTTAATATGTTTAAAGCTTAACGGTGCTAGTGATTTGTCTCATAAACTGATATGATCCTCTAACGCAAACTCACAAAAATATTATTTGTAAATATTTCTTTATTGCTTTTCATTAAAAACAAAAATCCAAAAAGTGTGTGTTTTAGCATGAAACTTTGAAATTCAAAAAGATTTTCGACAACTGATGTTGAAGAGCTGATTTTCAAAATTCCAAGTGCTAAGCATGATGAACATCAAGGGTTAGGAGAGTTTGTTTGAGATGAAAAATGATTTTGAATTGTTTAAGTGATTCATTAAGTTGAATCAAAACTTTGAAGATTATGAATACAAGAGGTAAAGTTGAAGTTTTTTAAATGACAAAATTGTTTATCTTACAAATGGAAGAGGTTTGTGCAGAGTTAAAGCCAGGTTTCCGATACAAAACCTGTGAAAGTGCTATGACAGATTGCGATCCCGGAACAACTTAAGGGGGAGTCTGTTAGCAAAAGGGAGATTGAAGAGTGAAAGAACCAGACTCAGATTCTGAAGAATAGATGATGATGGTGATTGAAGAGACAGAGAGAGTTTGAAGGATGCTTCATCGTCAAATATTTTGGAAAGCATGAAGACTGGTTAAGACTAAAGTTTTGACATACTAAAGTCTCGTACTCAAGACTCCGTCAACATCCAAGGGGGAGACTGTTAGTGCATATGTCTGTTGACTTCGTCTTGTATCGAGTCTTGTAACTAGATAGGATAAACCAGTGCTCGATAGGCTAGAAATTAGAATTGTAGTGAATGTTGACCAGTCCACATGAACTGGTTAGGGCCAGTCCACATGAACTGGTTAAGGCCAGTCCACATGAATCGGATCTCTACTCCATGTGAACTGGACATGCCTATATATAGGGGAGCATGGTTAATCATTTGTAAGTTTGTGATTTTGGAGCCAAGGTGCTGCCAAATTGTCTCCAGCCATTGTAACGTCAAGTTAATCAATAAAAGAGACTTGTAAAGTGTATAACAAGCCGAACGAAGATCAAATCTATGTATTCCGCCTCTGATTTTTTCAGAGAACTCTTCTGAACGACTCGTTTGGGTCTGAAAACGATCCTACATTTCTTGACTGTATGTCTCTTAAATGTCAACATATACACGTGTGATTTAGTTTACGAAGATTTTTCAATGCCGAGAACTTAGATCAGATAGTATAAAAGGCGTAAGGTTCACAATGGTGTAAAATTAAAATGGGATATACCGGGCTAGGATTCGAGTTACAGGAACAAGGGCCAAACCAACCACCCAAGAATGGAATCGTCGAGCGAAAACATTTCACAACCTCCAAAAAGCAGCTTTTCTTACCACCAGACCTCTCTCCATCAATTAGGAATCTGATCTCGTCACTAAACACATTCCATAAATTGTAGGCATTTGTTAAGTATTTTTTTTGGTGTCTAATCCGTATATATATCACCATTGCCCTTGATTTTCTTGACTGTATATCTCTTAAATGTCAACATATACACATGTGATTTAGTTTACGAAGATTTTTCAATGCCGAGAACCTCGATCAGAGAGTAAAAAAGGCGTAAGGTGCACATTGGTGTAAAATTAAAATGGGATATAACGGGCAAGGAATCGAGTTACAGGAACAAGGGCCAAACCAACCATCGAAGAATGGAATCGTCGAGCGAAAACACTTGACAACCTCCTAGAAGCAGCTTTTCTTGCCACCGGACCTTTCTCCATCAATTAGGAATCTGATGCCATCACTAAACACATTCATTAAATTGTAGCCATTTGTTGAGTGTTTTTTTTTTGTGTCTAATCCGCATATATATCACCATTGCCCATGATTTTCTTGATTGTATATCTCTTAAATGTCAAGATATACACGTGTGATTTAGTTTACGAGGATTTTTCAATGCCGAGAACCTCGATCAGAGAGTAAAAACGGCGTAAGGTTCACATTGGTGTAAAATTAAAATGGGATATACCGGGCTAGGATTCGAGTTATAGGAACAAGGGCCAAACCAACCACCCAAGAATGGAATCTGTTAGTACAGTATGTCTATCGCCTCCGTCATCTCAAGACTGTAGCAGAAATAGATTAAGTTTAGTGCTTATAGTGTTATATTTTAGTAAAAGGCAAGGTGGCATTTGTGTAAATAATGAGATATCTCATTATTTCCCTTGGCCTATAAATAGAGAACTTAGGGTTCTCATTTAGAACTTTTGCCATTTTGCAACTTTGGAGCTTTGAAGGTTAGAGAGAGAAACTAGAGAGAGAAAGTTGTAAAGGTGATTCGTGGTGCTTGTTCTTGTCGATTTATCAAAGAATCACAGATTATTTTACGTTCGTGTGTTTCGGTCTTGCTCGTGCACGGATTCCGCACGTTGTACGAGTCGGTTCGCAATCGAAACGGATCAATCCGGGACCTAACAAGTGGTATCAGAGCAGGAGCTCGGTTGCGAGATCAAACATACAATTACGCACTCAATTTCAGTAGATTCAGAGCGAAAAATCATTCAGATTTATCGAATTTCTCATATTTTTCATACTTTCACGTTCTTAACTGAAAATTGGCAAATTAACAAGGATTTTATGGTTAAAATCGGCTGATTTTTTGATATGATATGCGAAATCAGTTAATCTAAAATCCTACCAAATTTCAGAATCAAATTCAAAGTATTTTGGGAGAAATTTGAGATTTTTTGATCGAAAAATGATAAAAGTTGCTGCTGTTACGGTTGTTGTTCTCCGCGCGGATTGCCATCCGTGCGTATGACCATCCGCGTTGACTGATTGTTGACCTATACGTGCGGTTGAGTCACACGCACGCACAACTATCAGCTTTGACTATTTGTTGACCTGTACGCACGGATAGCAATACGCGTCACAATATACTATCTGTCTTTAGTCAACATTGTTAATTTGTCAGTCAAAGCGGTGAACATAATTGTTTTGCATGTGATATTCTTTACTGCAGATAGTTCTCATGATTGTTGTCACGTGATTGTTTAAGAGTAAAGAGCATGTGATAAGTGTCATGTGATAAGTGCATATCAATACATAAGTGGTGTCACCCGTGCGGATAACATCATCATTTCCCACCCGCACGGACAACAATACGTGTCATAGCAACCCACCCACACGGATTACTTTCAGCCATACGTGTTGACTTGTTGACTTGCCATACGCACGGACAACTTGACCGCGCGGATAACATCATCACCCGTGCGGATAACATCTCCGGATCCCCACCCGCGCGGATCACCACCCGTGCGGATCACCACCCGTGCGTATAACAATACGTGTCACAACACTTCAACCGATCATGTTTCTTAGTCATCATTGATAATCATTTTCATTCGGTGGGCATGTGAAACGAGGTTTGCATGAGAATATTGACTAATTGAAGTGGTCATCATTAATAACTTCAGCAGAATTGTCGGCCATTTGTGTGTTTCAAGAACATTACATGTGATAAAGATTGTCAGCCACTTTAATTGTAATCAGATTCTCACGTGAAGGTTATCCAAGGTTACAAGTGGTCTTGTCGTTCATTAATTGTGGTCAAAAGGTCAACAAGAAATCCGGACGAGTCACTTTCATACGCACGGATCCCCACCCGTACGCATCACCACCCGTGCGTACAACATCTCACGGATCGCCACCCGTACGTATCACCATCCGAATTCCCATCCGGACGAATCACCATACGGATCTCCATCCGGATAGCAATTTCATCCGAACGGACAATGTTATCACACGATTATTTTCACTGTTGACTTGTGTTGACTCACTTGATCGGATACTCGTACAATTCATTTGTTTGATATTGATTAAACTGATTGTGTTTGTTTGTTTATATTCAAGGTGATTCAAGATATACAAGGTGCAAATTCAAGACAAAATTTGAAGATGTCGAGCAGCGGTGAAGAATTTTACAACATGTTCTACAATGCCTTTACTTCAGAATCATCCGAAAGAAGATCTGAAATAAGAGAGTATTCGAGAGAGATTTCAGAGAATTTGAAATATGACAATATGTATGGAAGCCAACAGAAACCACCGAAACTAATGAGGATTGAAGATTATAACTGGTGGAAAATCGGTTTGAGGGTTGGGTAAAAGCTTTCGCTCCTGAAAGCTGGTTAAAATTGAAAAATGGGTATACTGAATCAGTTAAAGAAGGAGGAGAGTTAGTAGAAGAAAAAGAGTTCTCAGACATAGATATAAAAAATGTTATGGCTGAATATAAGATGATCACATTAATCAAACAGTCAGTGAGAGAGGATATTATCTCGTTACTTGAACAAGAGAAAACATCGAAGAGTTTGTGGGAAGCGTTAGGTAAAAAATGTGTAGGAAGTAATGAAATTGTCAAAAACAAAAAGAAATTGTTGCGTAAAGAGTTTGATTTATTCAGTTGTATGAAAAATGAATCTGTTTGTAAAATGATCGAGAGATTTGGACATCTGAAAATGGAGCTGGCCAGACATGAAATCACATATTCTGAAGAGGAGCTGGTGGATAAATTGTTTGATTCATTGCCAAATGATCAAGAATGGCAATACTTCGCTCTAATGTTGAAAAATACAATCAAGCCTGAAGATTTAAAAGTGGATTTGCTGATTGAAAGGCTTGAAAGCCATGAGTTGGAGATAAAGAGATCTAAAGTCAACAATCCGGCTTATCAGCAGAATGTAGAGCTTTACTACAGAGGAAATGTACCACAGGCTGGGTCTCCAAGAACAGCGTTCTCTGCAGAAAGTTCAAAGTCAGTGAACAATGAAAGTTTTCACAGTGGTTTTCACAGTGAATCTTCTTCAAACACTTCAAGTCAATCTGCTTCCAAGAATTTGTTTCAGTGTAATATCGCAGTGGATTTGAAGAATGGGCAGAACTTCAGCGAAGAATCGGCAAAACAACAGATGGTTTTCTTGGCATCTGTACTTGAATCGTATGAAAGCCTCGTTGCAGGGAAGATTGGCAACACCAACTTGACAAAAGAAGATTATGATCAATTAGACCCCGAGGAGATGGAACTAATGGATATAAGATGGTGCATGGCCAGTGCGGTTCTTCGAGCACAGCGGTTCATGGAGATCACGGGGAGGAAGTCAATTGGTGGACCATCTACCAAATTGGGATTTGATAAATCTAAGGTGACATGCTTCAAATGCAAACAAAGAGGTCACTTTAAGAGCGAGTGCAGAAATACGTATGTTAATGATGATTCTGCAAACCCGTTCAATGAAGATTATTACAAGAAAGCGATTTACCATCAGAACAAGTCTGAGCCACCAAGATTGAAACAACCTGAAGAAAAATCAAGGGCTCTTGCAGTTATATATGACGATGAAGGTTACGACTGGAGTCAAGTTTGCCCTGAAGAAGATGCTGTTGGGTATGCATTTGTGGCTGATGCTGATCCTGGTAGATGGTGGAAAGCAGACTATGCAAGATGGGAAATTGGAAAATTAAACGAACCATTTAAAGAAGCTCAGAGAGCCAAACGATGGAATGATGAGTTGGAATGTTACATGGATCCACGGGGTAATCCAGTTGTTGACCCATCAAAAGTGGATTTCAAAGCTGTAACAAGTTTGATTCCAAGGCAAGCTACTTTCAACACACGAAGATTATCTGATAAAGCATATTTGCCTGATTTGGAGAAGAAAATTAGAGAGGTTTGTGAAGCAAGTCTACCGAAGGTGGTAGAGATGAAAAAGAGAAAAGAAGAAGAATTGAAGAAGTGAAGACTATTGCAAAGCTTGCTGGAGAGGAACAGAGAGCTGAAGAAACACAGAAGAATGAAGAAGCTCAGAAAGAAGAAAAGAAGGAAGATCAGAAAGTTGAGTCAGAAGAACCGGTGCTGAAAGAGACTGAGGTAAGAAAATCTTCTGACTTGTCAAATGTTGAATTGGTTGATGAAAAAGAAAACAAGTGCAGGAATTGCATAGAAATGTGCAAAGCCTGTACTGAAAAAGATGACATCATAAAAACAAAAGACATTGACATAGTTAAACTTGAAAATGGTTTCACAATAAAATGTAAAGATATGATTGAAAAAGAATAAATTTTGAAACTAAAAGTTGAAAAGCTGACACAGAAATGTCAAGATCTTGAAAAGGATAATGATGTATATAGACAAATGTGTTCTACAAAATGTGTTGATTGTGTTGAAAAAGAATCAAAATTTCAAGATTTACAAAAACAGTATGATTCTTTAAAGTGGTCGAGTCAGAGAGTACAAGAAGCTTATGATACTTTGAAGAGCCAAGTCAAAAGTTTTGATCAAAGATTGTCAGAAACTTTAGTCACTAAAGAAATGTATGAAAGAAAGTTTAAAGAAAAGCAAATTGAATTGAACAAGTGTGTTGATGAAATTGCAAATCTTAAACAAGTCTTGGCTGAAAAAGAAAAGGTTGTTACCAAACTTCAAAGTTATCATAACTCTTCGTACATTCTCGAACGCATTTTCAACATCACACCAGATGACAAAGATACTGAAAATTGCAAAAAGGGTATTGGTTCAGAATTTCATCAGGTACCACCACCATTGAGAAACAATTATACTTTTTATGATGAGGAAAAGGTGGCAAAGGGTTTGAACATAGCTGACCAGTTACCTGAAAGTATCGATGTGACTTACTCCAAATCTGATGATGCTAATGATTCAGAGGTGGTAAGTAAGGTTGTTGAAAGCGTTTTGAAAGATGAGACTACAAAAGGTAAGTCTGAATCATATGATGAAGATGAAGGAAATTTTCATGATGGTTATCTGAAAAACACAAAATCCGAGAAAAATTTGGATGATGATTCAAAGGGATTGGTCTATACCATGATTGGATCGGACAAACTATTCTTAGATGTTGTATTCCCGATTCAGAATGTGATTTCAGAGAAGGTCGATAAAGTTTTCAAAATGGTTGAGATTGAGAAGTCGGAAATTTCAAAGTTTGCTGGTAAAGGTCATAAATCTTTTTATAACAAACCTGGTTTTAAGAAGAAAAACATGAAGGCTGGTTTGGTTTATAAAAAGAAACAGAATCGAAAAAGAAATGAAATGCCAAATTTTCAGGCAAAAATGAGTTTTGTTCAAGGGAAAAGTTTGAAAGAAGAGGAAAAACTCAAATTTGGACAACAGTCTAATGAGGAGTTTGATGCTATGAAAAAGAAACAACAACATGCCAAGGATGTCTCAAAGAAAGTGTGTTTTAAATGTGATCAAATTGGACATGTTGCTCGAAAGTGTCCAAATCCAAAGCCTGTTGATGTTGAAAAACAGAAGTTTGAGGGTGTGAAACCAAGGCCAACCAAATTTGATTCAAAACAAACTTGGAGGTATAACACAAACAAGTTTGCTTCGAATCAAACTTGGAATCCAAAACAAACTAGGTCTGATTCAAAACAAACTTGGAGGTACAACACAAACAAGTTTGCTTCGAATCAAACTTGGAAACCAAAACAGACTAGGTCTGATTCAAAACAAACACAGATTTCTCACACACCCAAGTTCAGAACAACACAAAGTTGGCAAACATCAGTTGATATGACAAAGCCAAATCAATTTTGGAAACCAAAAGTTGTAGTTCAAAGTGAAAATAATCAAAATGAGTCACGATTTTACAAGAGAAGTGCTTCAAAAGGACAAAACTGGGTGGTTAAGAAACAAGTGACTTCTGTAAATGTTGAAAAAGTTGAAGACAAAGATGAAAAAGTTTTTTGTGAAAAATGACAAAGATTTTCCATCATTAAATGAAACTTATTGTGTTGAAATGCCTAAGGTCCAACAGACCTGGGCTAAATTGTTCAAGTAATTGAGTTTTTGAGAATGTGCAGGTGCTCATGAAGTTTGATTGTCAAGGAGGAGAATTGATGAGCAGCCTGGCACAGGAGGAGAAGGCTGCTGAACCCTGGTTTGGTTGAACAGGGAGTTTGTTTGTTTTCTGTAAATAAATAAACAATATTTCAAAAACCCTAAAAATTGAAAAATTTTGAAAAACCAAAAATATAAAATTAAAAAAATATATGTTCTGATTGAATATGCCGAAACCCTCACGGCTGAACAAACATGATTAATTTCACAAGATTGAAAAACGGTTTTCAAACTGTAAATATCATTGTGTTGTAAATCATGGGGGTACGTTATAATTTTTGCTTCTCATGCGTATATTTTCTGCAAATCAGAGCACTTTAAGCAGAAAATGGATGGCGAGACAAAGCTATCAGTATTGGTTGTCAAATTTTCTTTAAATGGTTTTGCATTTTAGGGGGAGTAAGAAATTGTCAGAAAATCCAAAAACATTAGAAAATTTGAAAAAGCCAAAAACATGATAAAATTCAAAATTGAGTTTTTGCGTAAAAAGAGGAAATGATAGTACATCAGTGGACTGTCACAGTACGCTAAAGAAATGGAAAGTTTAAATGTGTTAAACGATCTCACCGTGGATGTGTCGGTAGATTTTTATACATTTAGTAAACTTTTTCGGGATATAAACCTAAATTTCAAACTTGCTTATTTCGTGGGGAACACTACTTGGATATATAGGTAACCCCTGAAATCTCGTTTGAAAGGTCTCATAATCTGATATACTAGGTCTTTATACTCAATGATATCTGGGGTATTATTACGGGACTTCTGCTGAACGGTAGTTCTGACCTAGTCCTCGAATAATACTTTCTGCAATGCTTGAAACACAGCATCACCCTCAGCATATATGATAAGACAATAAAATTGCTTAGCAATGCTGTTGTAAAAAAGATCCTCTAAAGGGGACACACCCACAAGTTGAGTCATGATCTCTCTGCTGAACGGTAGTTCTGACCTTAGCTCTCATGATTCTTCATAATTTATTAACCCCTTACAGATATCATTTGTGTTATAATTACCTGTAAGACTGATTATTGGGATCTGGATACGGGAGTATATTCAAGAGGTGGGACACATGAATGGGTTTAAGTTCTTAAAATACATAATTCGTATCCTGAATCAGTTGAACTTTGTATGAAAATTTAAAGAGGATCAGTATATCGACAATCTAAGTGAATTGTTTAATTCTTAAAGTGTTTTAAAGCTCAACGGTACTTGTGACTTGTCATAAACTGATATGATCCTCTGACGCATACTGAAACAAAAATATTGTCTGTAAATATGTTTGTACATATTTCTTTACTGCTTTATATTTTCAGAAAAATCCAAAAAGATTTTTGATTCTGCTTTATTTTCGACAACTAATGTCTGAGATGCTGAGTTTCAAAATCTAAGTAAGTTGATTGTGTTTCTGAGAATAAAACAAGTTCATTAATTTGAAACTTGAAGTTTTATAATCAAAAATCAAAAACAGTTTGTGATATCTCCAAGGTCATTAAGTTGGACTTGGATGATTAACTGTGAGGGATTTGGATGATTATACTGTTAAAATCTGTAAAAGAGCTAGTTTCCGATCCGGTTCGTTGAAACTGCAAAATCTTTGAAGATTGTTGATTGGGGGAGAGTATCAAGTAATCCTGGATATATTTCATATTATTATATCTTTAAAGCCAGGATCTTGATTTAGAAAGTTTAAATAGAGCCAGGTTACAATTCCTGGACGATTGGTCAATCAAACATTGTTACTTATAAACGTTTGAGAATTGCAGATGTTGTACCAGACTACGATCCCAACAGCCGAGTCTAAGGGGGAGTCTGAAGACAAGCTCAACGCAAAGGAAAGCATGCATTCAAGGACCCAGGAACTATTCTGGAGGAGCTTGTATACGGAAAGCCAGGTGTCGATCCCAAAAGCACGGAAGCTTGACGAAAGGGGGAGCCTGAAGAGTCTACCGAAAGGAAGGAGATGAAGCTGAAGACAGATCCACAAGGATTCTGTTCGAGCTAAAGAGAGAGAAAGAAAAGAAGCTACGAGTCTGAATGTTTGAGATTGACTGCGGAAATATCCAAGGGGGAGTCTGTTAGTATAGTATGTCTATCGCCTCCGTCATCTCAAGACTGTAGCATAAATATATTAAGTTTAGTGCTTATAGTGTTATATTTTAGTAAAAGGCAAGGTGGCATTTGTGTAAATAATGAGATATCTCATTATTTCCCTTGGCCTATAAATAGAGAACTTAGGGTTCTCATTTAGAACTTTTGCCATTTTGCAACTTTGGAGCTTTGAAGGTTAGAGAGAGAAACTAGAGAGAGAAAGTTGTAAAGGTGATTCGTGGTGCTTGTTTTTGTCGATTTATCAAAGAATCACAGATTATTTTACATTCGTGTGTTTCGGTCTTGCTCGTGCACGGATTCCGCACGTCGTACGAGTCGGTTCGCAATCGAAACGGATCAATCCGAGACCTAACAGAATCATCGAGCGAAAACACTCGACAACCTCCTAAAGTAGCTTTTCTTGCCACCAGACCTTTCTCCATCAATTAGGAATCTAATGTCGTCACTAAACACATTCCTTAAATTGTAGGCATTTGTTGAGAGTTTTTTTTTGTGTCTAATCCGCATATATATCACCATTGCCCTTGATTTTCTTGACTGTATATCTCTTAAATGTCAACATACACACGTGTAATTTAGTTTACGAAGATTTTTCAATGCCGAGAACCTCGATCAGAGAGTAAAAAAGGCGTAAGGTTCACATTAGTGTAAAATTAAAATGGGATATACCGGGCTAGGATTCGAGTCACAGTAACAAGGGTCAAACCAACCGCCGAAGAATGGAATCGTCGTGCGAAAACACTTGACAACCTCCTAGAAGCCGCTTTTCTTGCCACCAGACATTTCTCCATCAATTAGGAATCTGATGCCGTCACTAAACTCATTACTTAAATTGTAGCCATTTGTTGAGTGTTTTTTTTTTTTGGTGTTTAATCCGCATATATATCACCATTGCCCTTGATTTTCTTGATTGTATATCTCTTAAATGTCAACATATACATGTGTGATTTAGTTTACGAAGATTTTTCAATGCCGAGAACCTCGATCAGAGAGTAAAAATGGCGTAAGGTTCACGTTGGTGTAAAATTAAAATGGGATATAACGGGCAAGGATTTGAGTTACAGGAACAAGGGCCAAACCAACCACCAAAGAATGGAATCGTCGAGCGAAAACACTTCACAACCTCCTAGAAGCTGCTTTTCTTGCCTCCAGACCTTTCTCCATTAATTAGGAATCTGATGCCGTCACTAAACACATTCCTTAAATTGTAGGCATTTGTTGAGTGTTTTTTTTTTGTGTCTAATCCGCATATATATAACCATTGCCCTTGATTTTCTTGACTGTATATCTCTTAAATGTCAACATATACACGTGTGATTTAGTTTACGAAGATTTTTCAATGCCGAGAACCTCGATCAGAGAGTAAAAAGGCGTAAGGTTCACAATGGTGTAAAATTAAAATGGGATATACCGGGCTAGGATTCGAGTTACAGGAACAAGGGCCAAACCAACCACCCAAGAATAGAATCGTCGAGCGAAAACACTTAAAAACCTCCTAGAAGCAGCTTTTCTTGCCACCAGAACTTTCTCCATCAATTAGGAATCTGATGCCGTCACTTAACACATTCCTTAAATTGTAGCCATTTGTTGAGTGTTTTTTTTTGGTGTCTAATCCGCATATATATCACCATTGCCCTTGATTTTCTTGACTGTGTATCTCTTAAATGTCAACATATACACGTGTGGTTTAGTTTACGAAGATTTTTCAATGTCGAGAACCTCGATCAGAGAGTAAAAAAGGTGTAAGGTTCACAATGGTGTAAAATTAAAATGGGATATACCGGGGCTAGGATTCGAGTTACAGGAGCAAGGGCAAAACCAACCACCCAAGAATGGAATCATCGAACGAAAACACTTGACAACCTCCTAGAAGCAACTTTGCTTGTCACCAGAACTTTCTCCATCAATTACGAATCTGATGCCGTCACTAAACACATTCCTTAAATTGTAGCCATTTGTTGAGTGTTTTTTTTTTGTGTCTAATCCGCATATATATCACCATTGCTCTTGATTTTCTTGACTGTGTATCTCTTAAATGTCAACATATACACGTGTGATTTAGTTTACGAAGATTTTTCAATGTCGAGAACCTCGATCTGAGAGTAAAAAAGGCGTAAGGTTCACAATTGTATAAAATTAAAATGGGATATACCAGGCTAGGATTCTAGTTACAGGAACAAGGGCCAAACCAACCACCCAAGAATTGAATCGTCGAGCGAAAACACTTGACAACCTCCTAGAAGCAGCTTTTCTTGCCACAGACATTTCTCCATCAATTAGAAATCTGATGCCGTCACTAAACACATTCCTTAAATTGTAGCCATTTGTTGAGTGTTTTTTTTGGTAACTAATCCGCATATATATCTCCATTGCCTTTGATTTTCTTGACTGTATATCTCTTAAATGTCAACATATACACGTGTGATTTAGTTTACGAAGATTTTTCAATGCCGAGAACCTCGATCAGAGAGTAAAAAAGGCGTAAGGTTCACAATGGTGTACAATTAAAATGGGATATACCGGGCTAGGATTCGAGTTACAGGAACAATGGCCACACCAACCACCCAAGAATGGAATCGCCGAGCGAAAAAACTTGACAACCTCCTAGAAGAAGCTTTTCTTGCCACCAGACCTTTCTCCATCAATTAGGAATCTGATGCCGTCACTACGCACAGTCCTTAAATTGTAGCCATTTGTTGAATGTTTTTTTTTTGTGTCTAATCCGCATATATATCACCATTGCCCTTGATTTTCTTGACTATATATCTCTTAAATGTCAACATATACACGTATGATTTAGTTTGCGAAGATTTTTCAATACCGAGAACCTCGATAAGAGAGTAAAAAAGGCGTAAGGTTCACAATGGTGTAAAATTAAAATTGGATATACAGGGCTAGGATTCGAGTTACAAGAACAAGGGCCAAACCAACCACCCAAGAAGGGAATCGTCGAGCGAAAACACTTGACAACCTCCTAGAAGCAGATTTCTTGCCACCAGACCTTTCTCCATCAATTAGGAATATGATGCCGTCACTAAACACATTCCTTAAATTGTAGGCATTTGTTGAGTGTTTTTTTGTGTCTAATCCGCATATATATCACCATTGCCCTTGATTTTCTTGACTGTATATCTCTTAAATGTCAATATATAGACGTGTGATTTAGTTTACGAAGATTTTTCAATGTCGAGAACCTCGATCAGAGAATAAAAAAGGTGTAAGATTCACAATGGTGTAAAATTAAAATGGGATATACCGGGCTAGGATTCGAGTTACAGGAACAAGGGCAAAACCAACCAACCAAGATGGGAATCGTCGAACGAAAACACTTGACAACCTCCTAGAAGCAGCTTTTCTTGCCACCAGAACTTTCTCCATCAATTAGGAATCTGATGCCGTCACGAAACACATTCCTTAAATTGTAGCCATTTGTTGAGTGTTTTTTTTGGTGTCTAATCCGCATATATATCACCATTTCCCTTGATTTTCTTGACTGTGTATCTCTTAAATGTCAACATATACACGTGTGATTTAGTTTACGAAGATTTTTCAATGCCGAGAACCTCGATCAGAGAGTAAAAAAGGCGTAAGGTTCACAATGGAGTAAAATTAAAATGGGATATACCGGGCTAGGATTCGAGTTACAGGATCAAGGGCCAAACCAACCACCCAAGAATGGAATGGTCGAGCGAAAATACTTGACAACCACCTAGAAGTAGCTTTTCTTGCCACCAGACATTTCTCCATCAATTTGGAATCTGATGCCGTCACTACGCACAGTCCTTAAATTGTAGCCATTTGTTGAATGTTTTTTTTTGTGTCTAATCCGCATATATATCACCGTTGCCCTTGATTTTCTTGACTGTATATCTCTTAAATGTCAACATAGACACGTGTGATTTAGTTTGCGCGGATTTTTCAATGCCGAGAACATCGATTAGAGAGTAAAAAAGGCGTTAGGTTCACAATGGTGTAAAATTAAAATGGGATATACCGGGCTAGGATTCGAGTTACAGGAACAAGGGCCAAACCAACCACCCAAGAATGGAATCGTCGAGCAAAAATACTTAACAACCTCCTAGAAGCAGCTTTTCTTGCCACAGACCTTTCTCCATCAATTAGGAATCTGATGTCGTCACTACACACATTCCTTAAATTATATCCATTTGTTGAATGTTTTTTCTTTGTGTCTAATCCGCATATATATCACCATTGCCCTTAATTTTCTTGACTGTATATCTCTTAAATGTCAACATATACATGTGTGATTTAGTTTACGAAGATTTTTCAATGCCGAGAACCTCGATAAGAGAGTAAGAAAGGCGTAAGGTTCATAATGGTGTACAATTAAAATGGGATATACCGGGCTAGGATTCGAGTTACATGAACAAGGACCAAACCAACCACCCAAGAATGGAATCGTCGAGCGAAAACACTTGACAACCTCCTAGAAGCAGCTTTTCTTGCCACCAGACCTTTCTCCATCAATTAGGAATCTGATGCCGTCACTAAACACATTCCTTAAATTGTAGCCATTTGTTGAGTGTTTTTTTTTGGTATCTAATCCGCATATATATCACCATTGCCCTTGATTTTCTTGATTGTATATCTCTTAAATGTCAACATATACACGTGTGATTTAGTTTACGAAAATTTTTCAATGCCGAGAACCTCGACCAGAGAGTAAAAAAGGCGCAAGGTTCACAATGGTGTAAAATTAAAATGGGATATACCGGGCTAGGATTCGCGTTACAGGAACAAGGGCCAAACCAACCACCCAAGAATGGAATCGTCGAGCGAAAACACTTGACAACCTCCTAGAAGCAGCTTTTCTTGCCACCAGACCTTTCTCCATCAATTAGGAATCTGATGCCGTCACTAAACACATTCCTTAAATTGTAGCCATTTATTGAGTGTTTTTTTTGGTGTCTAATCCGCATATATATCACCATTGCCCTTGATTTTCTTGATTATATATCTCTTAAATGTCAACATATACACGTGTGATTTAGTTTACGAAGATTTTTCAATGTCGAGAACCTCGATCAGAGAGTAAAAAAGGCGTAAGATTCACAATGGTGTAAAATTAAAATGTGATATATCAGGCTAGGATTCGAGTTACAGGAACAAAGGCCAAACCAACCACCCAAGAATGGAATCGTCGAGCGAAAACACTTGACAACCTCCTAGAAGCAGCTTTTCTTGCCACCAGACCTTTCTCCATCAGTTAGGACTTTGATGCCGTCACTAAACACATTCCTTAAATTGTAGCCATTTGTTGAGTGTTTTTTTTTTGTGTCTAATCTGCATATATATCACCATTGCCCTTGATTTTCTTGACTGTATATCTCTTAAATGTCAACATATACACGTGTGATTTAGTTTACGAAGATTTTTCAATGCCGAGAACCTCGATCAAAGAGTAAAAAAGGCGTAAGGTTCACAATGGTTTAAAATTAAAATGGGATATACGTGGCTAGGATTCGATTTACAGGAACAAGGGCCAAACCAACCACCCAAGAATGGAACCATTAAATATGAAACAAATTGAAAATAATTCTGAGAAAGAGAAGTCAAGAGCATGTGTTGTGATCCAAGATGATGAAGGGTATAACTTGTGACACCCCGGTATTTCCATGTATTACAGGTGGGCCCGGTGGGGAGTATCGTGATGTAGTTGATATCATTATAGTCAATTTATCACAGTTTAATTCACAGCGGAAGTCTAAAAGTAATAATATTACAAACCGAATGAAAGTAACATAAAGTATCACAACGGAATGTAAAGTGATCCACAGGCGGATCTAAACAAAAGAAGATATTGTTCAACAGATTTTTAAGTGACAAAGCTTGCAAGACTCTTTGTTTATTCACTCAGGAGTAGCCAGCCTATTTCGCTTAGTACCTACACTTAACCTTTTGGAAAATACGTCAGTTTACACTGGTAAATACAATTAACCGACTCTTTTTGAAAAGTGTTTAAAAAATTGATTTAAATGCACAAGGCACAAATAATCTTTTATAACTTGGGATAATTATTTAAAAATAATATTGTAAATGAATTATATGTTTGTTATACGTTTAATAGCCCGGGTTGAATACCGAGTTAAAGATTAATAGACACACCACATAATATAACCCACGGCGAGTTATTCTCGAACAGGCGGGTTCATTATTTTACATACGCACCGGCAGGTGTATGCCTACACCCCGTGCTTAAGTCGTAGCCATTTCAATGAATGAGCCGAGGATATCCAGGACATGGTCATTAACCCCCCAAAGGCTTAGAACAAACAAAACAGATTAAACGGGTTATCTCAATGATTTAACCTTCATATAATTAAAAATTCAATACCCGACCAAGCGGTATTTTATATACCGTACCCCAAGCCCGTATAAGGGAAAATAAGTTAAAAGTATTTACCTGAGCAAAATATTCAAATTTATCTTAGCCGTATACAATCAGCAAGTGCAAATATCTTTTACTGGGCTCCTAAATCTGGAACGAAGGTTTTAATAACCTATTAGATTCCTAACGGGTCTTTAAATTTAAACTTAGACCGGTTAGTTTTAAAGAAAGGTATACGGTTCAAAACGCAAGATTAAGCGAAGACCGGATTAGAATGTGATTTAGACCCGACAAGTGTGAGGACTTGTATAATATGGGTAGACTAAACACCTTCTGGATTTTGAGGTAAAAATGATAAGGTTTGACCCGTTTTGGTCAATTTATGCAAACTAGTCACATAAACCGTACCGAACGCGAAAAATGCATAACAGGTAACCAAAAGAGTCATATACATGTTTCACAAGTTAATATGCCTTAAATATGTTGTGATATCAGTAGGATACCTTCCATTATTCCCAAAACGGATTTAAAATCAAATTAAGCCTCGTGGGGGTATTTTGGTCATTTTAAAGGTTATAAAAGAGATTAAATAATAATCTGAGGTTTTGGTCTAAAATGATCAGTAAAAATATTTATTTTTGAAGGTCATATCAGTAGGGTATTGCATATATGTGAAAGATATCATTTATTACCAAACTATGCACTATAGGGGCATTTTGGTCATTTCACATAAGCTTTAAAGGTCAAATTTGGAAATCTGAGTTCAAAACTTTTACTTATTGTTAAAGTATAAAAATTCACTTATAATATCAGTAGGTAATAAGTATTATGTGTTAAAAATAGTTTTAACCCATATTATGCGTTTAAATTGCGTAAAAAGTCGGTTTTAGGCGATTTTCAAGTTATATAACGAAAGCTGAGATTTTTATTAGTTTATAAAGTTTAAAATATTTTATTTATCATATAAAATCAGTAGCAAAATATTTGGTATCAAAATGTTATGTAAAACTCATTTTATTAACAAAACGGTATACCCGTCAATTACCGAATCAATGCAAGAACCCTACGTTATGATCAGTTTAAAAATTAATAAAAATCTTCAAAAATCCCAAAATATTATATTACATCAATGGGTAAAAGGTTTGGTTTCGAAATTTGGGTTTAAATAGGCTTTATGCTAAAAATGCCATTTAATTAATAAAAAGGCTTCAATTTACGATATCGAGCATAACTCCTAATTTAGACCTCAAAATGATGTCAAATTTTTAGGACATGTTTATAAATCAGTAATAAAGGTTTTTGTCCACTCATATTTTCAAAAAATCTCGTTTTAATATCAAAAGGGCATAATGGTCAATTTTACGCATTTAACGGAAACATGCAATGAACTAGGATTACAAAGGAACCACATTGTATAAACTCAGAGGGTTATACTAACATGTAATATGGTCCTAATGGAACCCTAAGGAATTTATAAAAAAAGCTAAATCGGGTCAGAACTGAAAGTCAAAGCAAAAGTCTACTTTTGCGACTTTTGGTTCCGAACCGAGCCTAAACACAGAATTGTCGGATTGAACATTCTTATACATGTTCTTGCATTATTTACCAAGTTATTTTAGTGTTAAAACAGGTTCCATAACTTCTACATTACTTATTATGAATTTATTTTGCAAAAATAGCTTCTGTTGACTTTTTAATATTAAGTTTGACCCGACAATTGACCAAGTTAGAGTGATAATTACCAACTCATAGCCACTTTCAATTTGAATAATGGCTGGACCATTAGTGATTAATCACTAAGTCAAAGCTTAATTACAAAGGCTTTGACTTTAGGTCATTAAGCTAAAAAAACTTGAACTAGAGGGGCTAAGAATGCTTACAAAGGCTCTTAGCACGAATTAGGAGCTGAGGGAAACTTGCTTGAAGTCCAGAGAGCTCCAGAGAGTGAGTTTGAAATAATTTTGTGAATGAGCACATGAACTAGCAAACAAGAGTTCTTATATAGCCAAATAAACTTCACAAGATCATTCCACACAAGCCTACAAATGATTTCTGATGATTCCAGGTGTCCCAATGCATGTAATACAGTTGGCTCAGTCCCTGGAATCGAATTCAGGCTTTCTAAGGCGGTGGAACTGGCTGGACTCGCAGCTGTCAACATTTTCTGCCCAGATCAGGCTGTCGCGTCGCGCGACGGAAGAGGATGTTGGTGGTGGCGTGACGCCACCATAGGGGTAACCAGATCAGCAAGTTTCAATTGTTGACATTTTCACCCCCTGGACCTTCTAAAGCGTAAATTCTTTCATTTTAAGCACATTTAACCCATTTAACTTTTATTCTTGTGATCCATGAGATATAACCAAACACCGTTAGGTCCGGTTTCGTTTAATGATAACCGAAAACATAAGTTTTGCCTTGTTGACGCTTTTAACCCCTTAATTACGAAAGTTAACGTATTTTCCTCATACGATATCGAAACTTTGTGAAATTTTTATAACTTATTCTCGGGAGCATAATTAATTGTTACAAAGCTTCAGGTTCGTTAAAAGGTCACTCAGAGGTATAATTTAAACATGTTGACACATTTAACCCTCGCATCTTGTAAACTTTCACTTTCTTCCACAAACGGTTTCATACGATTCATGATTCATTCGTTTAAGGGTATAAACATCGTGTAGGGTTGTTAAAAGGAAAAATTATCAAATGTTGACACTTTGAATCCTTCTACACACATACTATCTTTGTTTGTTAACTTTAGTTCCTCTTAATCAATTTGTTAATCGCTTAAAGTCCATGACACGTGTCGATATTATATTGGACATGATTTTGCGAGGTGTTACATCCTCACCCCCTTAAAAGAAATCTCGACCTAGAGATTTACTGAAATAAATGAGGGTACTTCTGCTTCATTGTGGATTCAACCTCCCTCGTGTATTCGGGACCTCTATGGGCATCCCATTTAACCTTCACAATAGGTACATGCTTCTTTCGAAGCTTCTTAACCTGTCGATCCTCAATCGACAAAGGTTTTTCAACAAAATTTAAGCTCTCATCAATATGCACATCCTTATGTGACATGGCTAGCGATTCATCGGCTAGACACTTCTTTAGATTGCAGATGTGGAACACATTATGAATTCCACTGAGCTCTTCAGGCAGGTTTAATTTGTAAGCCACTGTTCTGACACATTCAATGATCTCGAATGGTCCTATGTATCTTGGGCTTAGCTTGCCTTTCTTGCCAAAACGCATCACCCCTTTCCAGGGTGATACCTTGAGTAACACTTTGTCACCTACCTCGAACTTCAGAGGTTTACGCCTTTTATCTGCGTAGCTTTTCTGCCTATCCCTGGCAGCTTTGAGATGATCTCGTATCTGTATAATCTTATCTGTCATCTCCAGGACTATGTCAGGTCCTGTTAGTTGGACATCTCCAACTTCCGCCCAACAAACTGGCGTCCTGCACTTTCTTCCATACAAGGTTTCGAAAGGTGCAGCTTGAATACTCGAATGATAGCTATTATTATATGAAAATTCAATCAACGGAAGATGATCATCCCAACTTCCACCTAAATCAATAACACAAGCCCTTAACATATCCTCCAGCGTT
>JARYGA010004851.1:0-70692 GCA_030545235.1 Helianthus tuberosus | reverse complement strand
AGCACATAGTTAACCATCCGAACATAGTTTTACGCCAACGACGCATCATAATAGCTTATGCTACCATAATGGGTCGAAACGGGTCTAAAGCACTTAGGTAGACTTTCAAATCAGAATGTTGGGACTATTAAATCATGCCATATGAGTTCAAATACTCATTTGATTTATGGAACCTCATTCTATCCTATCTCCCGATTTAGGATCCGTTTATTAACATAGTTACCTATACTAGGTGCCTTGTTGATTCCGTGATCCCTCTAGCTTTGCTTGGTTGTTGTTCAAGACTTCTAAGCACCCTCAAGTGAGTACATAGCCCCCTCTTTTACTGTTTTCAAACTGTTTTGGGGGTGGAACACATGTGCCTACTTGTTACTTTCATGTTTTTCATGTCTTTATATCATGTACTTGCTATGTTTATTAGTACGCTATTAGTACATGATTTCATTATGTTTTGCTATGTATGTTCTCTTAACATGCTAGCACATAGACTTTCGTTTATTACATTTTGTTGCATATACTTATCCAGTATATGAACACATTGTTTTACATTTTGAACCGTTCGTAACCGTTGATTATGTGAACCGTTTGTGACCACTTGACTATGTGAACCGTTTGTAACAGTTGATTATGTGAACCGTTTGTAACCGTTGATTATGTGAACCGTTTGTGACCACTTGACTATGTGAACCATTTGTAACAGTTGATTATGTGAACCATTTGTAACCGTTGATTATGTGAACCATTTGTGACTACTTGACTATGTGAACCGTTTGTAACATTTGATTGACATGAACCGTTTAAAATCTGTTTGAACCGTTGGGTTAGGGAATTAATTAGGTAACAGGGCGGGTTTAATGTGTTAAAAGCATGGTGGATACGCCTCTGGTACTTCCTATATATAAGTGCTTTTAATACATTATATATCGTTGCGTTAACTAGATCACTTGGGCAATGTTATCGAAACAAAGTTATATTACAAGGTTTTTCTAACGATATATATATATATATATATATATATATATATATATATATATATATACTATTCGAGTTTTTTATTTCAAAAACGATTTACAATTTCAAAAACGATTTACAATTATAACCAACTTGATTTGAGTTGGTTAATTATGTCGCAATACTATACTTTTCAAAAACAAGGTTTTTAAATAAGTATTGCAACATGTAAACTAGCCATGAATCCGACACTCAACCAAAACCTATGTACTCGCCGGCATTTTTATGCTGACGTATTTTCACATGTGTTTCAGGTACAATAGTTGATGATATTTGATGATGATATTGGTGTATGCTCACATAGGAATGGAGGAGACCTTAGTGATTTAATAACAATGGAAGTTTATTGTTCATGTTTTGTTTCAAATTCCAACATAATGTAATACATTTAATTCAATAAAACGACACTGTTTAATCCATGGTTGAGAAACAATGATTCTGTTACAACACTCCCCGACGTTTCCGCCACGTTTTGATGTTTTACGTGGTCGGGGTGTGACAGAAAAGTTGGTATCAGAGCCAATGGTTATAGGGAATTAGGTTATTAGTAATGCTTTGACCTAGACTATAACCTTCCTAGGACCCTAAGGCGAGCTTACTTGTGTTTAGTCATAAAACAATACCGTTGCCTATCCTTAGGCAACAACCACAATAAGAACACAAAATTCGAATCTACTTTGAAAACTAATCATCTGTTCTAGGATGATTTATTATAAGGTTTTGAACCTTCAAAGTTTTCAAATTCCCGTCAGAGTTTGGGTCTAAATAATGTGAACACGTGCAAACTGGAAGGGTGGGTGCCTGTACCCTGAGTTTTCTGTCTAAGGCTAGAGTGTTCGTACAAATCCACAGTATCGGACCAGTCACTCTTACCTGGGAACTCTTGGGGTGAGTGTCCACTTATAGGCGAGCATGTCTTCGCGATACATTATGAGGACCTATTTACTTTGATTCAGCCTTTGTGTGTCGTTTGTTTGTTTCGTGGTTCAAACAAATGACCATCACCCATGCCTTTGATCGGTAATTGTAACATCCTACTCTTACCCAATGGCATTTCATTTGTTTCCTCTCTTGTTTCCCCCGTTTTAGAATGCCTCCATGACGCGACAATCAGGTGCCTAATGAAGAACAAGCAGCCATCATTATGCAGCAGATGGCTGCTACAATCCCGAACATCATTGCTCAATGTAACCAAGCTCTCAACAACAATAATGCTCCTTGCAACTTTAAGACGTTCAACTCAGCTAAACCATCAAAGTTTTCTGGGTCTCAAGGAGCGACTGCACTTCTACAATGGTTCGAGAGTCTAGAGAGCACCTTGAGACATGTTCAATGTCCAAACGAGCGAAAGGTAGATTTCGCATCTAGTGTCTTTGAGAAGCGAGCTTTGACGTGGTGGAATGGTGTGATGAGAGATAGGGGTGCCAATGTGGCACTGGCTCAAACATGGGAAGAGCTTCGAGCTCTGATGATGAAGGAATTCTGTCCTCGTCACGAGATCAGGGCCTTGGAAAGGGAATTTGACGATCTTAAGCAAGATAGCGGTGAGCATCAAGCCTACACGGACCGTTAGGCGGTCCGAACGCATTTTACGTGAACGACGCGTTAAAGTAGCGTAAGCTACCTAAACAGGTCGTTATGGGTCGTAAGCACTTAGGATAGGTTCCGTTTTAGAATGTAGCCTTTGTTAAACCATATTACATGAGTTCCTATACTCATTTGGTTTACGAAACCTCGTTCTATCCATTCTTCCGATTTAGGTCCGGTTTATTAACGTAGTTATTAGGTGCCAATTGATTCCGTGATCCTTCTAGCGTTGCTTGGTTGTTATTAAAAGACTTCCGAGCTATCTCAAGTGAGTACATAGACCCCTCTTTTACTGTTTTAAAATATTTTGGGGTGAAACACATGTGCCTACTTGTTACTTTTGTGCTTTTCATGCTTTTATAACATATACTTGCTATGTTCATTAGTACACATATAGTACATATTTTCTTCCATGTTTTTGCTATGCATGTTTAATTAACATGCTAGTACATTGATTTCGTAAACACATTTGTTTCATATAGCATATATACACATTTATTTACATCACATTTTGCTACGTATGTTCATTTAGCATATTTAGTACATTATTTTCTCATAACATGCTTACATTTGGTATAACATTTGGTTTGTTTAACGGCTCAAAAATACGTTCATTAACACCGATCATGCCGCTCGGTAGTAGGTAGTGGTACCATAGGAATTGACAACTCCCATTCCTAAAATCCTAGGTTTGTTTGGGTGGAAGGAATGACCGAATCCGAATTCATAATTTAGATGAACCTTTAACTTGTTAAGGGTTTGTCGCCACAGTCTCAAGGCTTGGATGTAGACGTTTAACATTACAGCGTAGATGTTTGTATCAATAAAGCATTAATTTTACAAAACATAATTTTTGATTTAACTTATGATTTATCAAATACATTGTTTTGTACATTTCTTTCTTATAGGGTTGAGTAAATGCTTTTATTCACTATACATTACATTTGATTATACATGAACATTTTTACATTGGTGGTTTGTTTGGGTAAGTGATTTAAATAACGAGGCGTGTGTAATATGATAAAAGCATGGCGGATACGCTGTCACACCCTGGCTTTGCGGAAGCGTGGTTAATTTTGGTGTGACTTCTTAATACCATAGCTTAACCATAACAAGCTATATGAATTAAAAACCATGCAAGTCATCCATTAAGTTTTGAAAACAAAATACAGTACCATTGTTTTAACCAACAACCATAACCTTGTTCAACAACATTACAAACTAAAACATAACATAAACGTGGTTTAAGGACTGTGTCTTGTCCAGGAAAGAGACACATCCCCTAAACCCTGATGACTCCATGACAAGTGCAGCGGAAAACGTTCCATACCGTGCCAGATCCGTTTAATTTCCTGAAATACATGTGAGTTGAAAAATCAACAATAATGTTGAGCGAGTTCATGTGCAAGTGAGTAAGTAAAAACACTTGTAAGTATAAAAGTTTCCTGGTATGTAGCAGTGTAAGAGGACTTGTGATCACCAATGGTTTGCAAGGCCATTAGCATGTTGTGAAATGCAAGTAGGTAGACACAACCCTAGCCGATTTTGCGTTGGCAACCAAGTCACTCCAGGTCCGTTCTGTTAGTCCTCCGAGAGGCCTGTTCTGTTGGGCCTGGAGCTGGGCTCGCTACACCCAGATAGATCTACCGCTCGAGTCCCTCGGTGTTCTAACTACCCATTCACATGATCTAAACCTCCTTACGTAAATCATACCGTGTATAACGTACTTGTAAACAAAGTAACATGTATTTCACCCCCGCAGTTAAGAAAACTGAAAACAGTTAGAGAAAAGGGGGACATGAACTCACAGTGAATGCGCGTCTCTACCAAGTGTCTCCAATACAGTAAGCTGTGCAACGACCTACAAGTGCTAATTCTATTAGACGGACGGCCGTGCTTTAGCTTTATAGTATAAGTCTTTGGGAAATAGTTAGACAACTATTTCGTGTTTATGTTCTGTATACACTTGGTAGTTATACTTCTTCCCAAGGATGGGGGATACAATACATGTGCGTAAGTTACGTTTTAATAATCGTGTGGTAATGTAATTACCGGTGTAACTTATATGTTTGTGGAAGCGTTCATAAAGTTTTGGAATCATTAACGCTTGTAAATATTATTTTTACTCTAAAATAATATTTATGTATTTTCACAAAATAATCATAAACAGTGTTGTGACAAAATATATTTATCACGTTAATCTTTGTGAAAATCCCACCTCCGAATATTTAGTAAAATATAGTGCTGGCGAAATTTATGTTTCGAAAAATATGTCCAAAAACAGTTTTAACACTTGTTGTGTAAATAATTCTAAGTGTTAGGTTTTTAGAAAATTTCGCCAGAGTTTCCTCTGTAACTGGAGGTGGCCACGCTTTCAAGCGTATCATTTTCTTTTAACAAATCAATACAACAACCTCTTTATTCAATCAAACAATTTCCGACACATCAAACTAGTCGACAAGTATGTAAATTTGCATAATCGCATGAACTTGTAGTTTTTCCGCATCTATAATGTAAATCCCCTTTATGTATGTAGATCTTTATAATAAGTAACTTTAATCTCATAAAAACCTCGTGTTTAGAGAAATCCGTCTTTACAACTTCTAGTAACAAGTGACAAAGCTACTTCTTTGTCGGGTCTTTTTGTTTCACAAGTGTTTAAACACTTGTGGTTTATAAAACCATATTTACTAGTGTAAGATCCACTTTTTAAAATACATGGTTTCTTAAATGTGTGGTTCTTCAAAAATACCACTTGCAGATACGTAGATCCGCTAGTTTTAAACACCGTTGTACAAGTTAAATTACTTTTACACAAGTAAAATATTTCTACACAAGTTCATGTATCTTGTGTGGTAGAGTTTCGCCCTTTAACCCTTGTGGTAACAAAAAACGAGCTTATGTGAAGATACATGATCTTACAAGGTCGGGTTAAACGGAGATCCGAGCTACCACATCATAGATCGGGTCTCAAAAGTCTCATTTTTCAAGTCCTACGACTTTTACACAAGTTATATGTCTTTAACCACCATTTTAAGTATTTTTAGTAGACTTTTGATCATCATCTTTTATTTTAACGAGATTCAACCGACAATATTCCTTTTAACCACCTTAGATAAGATTAAAAACAAGTTTTAAGTGTTATACCTCTAGCTCAAGGCTAGGGAAGATCTTTGGCGAAAATGAGGTGGATAAAAGCTAACGGTAGAGGTCCTTCGTGTTCCGAGTGCACAAGAGCTCCTAATACGCAACCTCTAACACTTGTATGATGATGAAATTGCAAGAACCAAAGTCGAAAATATAGTGGTGTAGTGGAGGGGGTTCGGCCGAGAGCTAGGTGAGGGAGGGAGAGAGTAATTTTGTGGTGATTTGTGAGTCATGTAATTAGTGTGTAATCCTCATGTATTTATAAGCCAAATCAAGTGTTATTACCCAATGGGTAATATGTCATGTTGATACTAGACAATAATCACAAATCAAATCCTCTAAGTACTTGTGTGTTTCCCTTAGTTATGGGGCCGGTTAGGGACTTGGGGGGGGGGGTTGGTTCGATCTTAACTAGTGTAGTTAGGATAAGGATTAGGTTAAATAGGTTAACTAAGTATTTAACTTAGTTAGTTGTATATTATGTGTTATGACGGGTGTTAGGGTAATCAGAGACCCTAACTGGCTCAGAAAAATATAATTAGTGAAAATAGTAATATTTTCATGTTCCGGGTAAAGTCCGGGTGTCCGGTTGGATAGTAATCCGTTAACGCGTTACAAAAGCTTTAAAGTGTCGTTATTAACATTTTTAGTGACACAATTTGTTTTCCCCGACACTTTAGAAAGTGTCTAGTGTTATTTTCCATGTTCTGGCACTTTACTAGTCAACTAGAAGCTGGTTTAATTATTAAAGTGCTGTGTTTGGTACTTAAAGTACGTTTTTGGCACATCCGAATCAGTGTATCTTATTCCTAGAGACGCGGTACCACAACCCTTATATCCCTACACTCACTACCAGTGTAGCAAAAATATATGAGGCTCTTAACAGGCCTTAGAGGCAGTGTCTGCCTGATGCTGGTTATTTCAGCATGTTCACTGTGTATCCGTTTAGTGCTACTGTGCTTTTTGTGCATCATGTTTGTCACTAAGGTGCCGTATGTAAATATTGTAGTGACAGCAATTAAAGTATGATGCAAGTAAGTGCATGTATCAGTATGCAGGTAGCAGTTTATCAGCTAGTTCAATCAAGCACAGTAATTAAGCAGTAATTAATCATTAATTAAGTTGTACGGATACCTGGTTTAGTGCGGGTTGTCACATTCTCCCCCCGTTAAATAAATTTCGTCCCGAAATTTAAGTTCTGCTTGTAGAAGCAGGGTTCTTAGGAAATAAGTGGGGGTATTTCTCTTTCATCCGGTCCTCACGTTCCCAGGTGAATTCAGGACCATGTCTGGCATTCCAACGAACTTTGACGAGTTTGACACTGCTCCGGCGGGTCTTGTTAACTTTCCAATCTGTGACCTCAACAGGTTCTTCAACGAAGTGGAGCGTGTCGTCAATATGAATCTCGTCGATGGGAATGGCAACGTCAATTTGAGTTGGACTTTTCTTTAGATTGGATACATGAAATGTATCGTGAACACCATTCAGTTCAGCAGGTAGGTCCAACTTGTATGCTACAGTTCCAATTCTTTCCAGAATTCTGAAAGGACCAATGTAGCGCGGATTTAACTTCCCACGCTTACCAAAGCGTGCCACCCCCTTCCAGGGTGAAACTTTCAATAACACCATTTCTCCGACTTGGAAGTCCACATGCTTCCGGTTTGGATCCGCGTAGGCGTTTTGCCTGTGGCGAGCAGCTTCGATGCGTTTAAGTATTTGCGCAATCTTGTCTGTCGTCTCTTGGACGATCTCGGGACCAGCAAGCTGCCTATCACCTGCGTCAGACCAACATAGTGATGATCGGCACTTGCGTCCGTATAGGGCCTCAAATGGCGCGACACCAATACTGGTGTGGTAGCTGTTGTTGTATGAAAATTCGACCAAAGGTAAGCGTTTATCCCAGCTACCTCCCAAATCCATAACACATGCCCTCAGCATGTCTTCCAAAGTTTGTATCATTCGCTCGCTCTGGCCGTCAGTTTGCGGATGGAACGCAGTGCTCAGATTCAATTGTGAGCCAAAAGATTCTTGGAAGGATTGCCATATCCTTGACACAAACCTTCTGTCTCTATCAGAGATGATCGAGAGAGGTACTCCATGACGTGCTACGATCTCTCTCAAGTAAATTTCCGCAAGTTTACTAGTGCTGTCTTTCTCCTTGATTGGCAGAAAGTGTGCGGACTTTGTTAGGCGGTCAACAATCACCCAAATCATATCATGGCCTCTTGGCGTTCTTGGTAATTTCGTAACAAAATCCATTGAGATTTGTTCCCACTTCCACTTGGGAATCTCAGGTTGTTGCAGAAGTCCCGAAGGCTTCTGGTATTCCGCCTTGACCTTAGCGCACGTTAAACATTTGCTCACGTAAACAGCAACGTCGCCTTTCATCCTAGGCCACCAATAATAATCTTTGAGATCGTGGTACATCTTATCCGATCCAGGGTGGATAGAGTACCGTGACTTGTGCGCTTCGTCGAAAATAACTTCCCTTAATCCACCAAACAGAGGAACCCAAATCCTTTTCTCAAAACATAATGTTCCTTCCTCGTTTGGTGCCAAAAGCTTTTCCATTCCACGGAGATATTCTTCCTCAAGGTTTCCCTCCTTAAGAGCTTCCTTTTGTGCAGCACGAATGCGCAAGGAAAGATCGGTTCGTATGATCATTTCCAAAGCTCTAACCCTTATGGGCTTGATTCTTTCTTTACGACTTAGGGCATCGGCGACTACATTCGCCTTCCCTAGGTGATACTTTATCTCGCAGTCGTAGTCGTTTAGCAACTCAACCCATCGTCTTTGCCTCATATTCAACCCTTTCTGGTTGAATATATGCTGTAGGCTTTTGTGATCTGTGAAGATTGTGCACTTCGTACCATACAGGTAGTGTCTCCAGATCTTTAGTGCAAAACCACTACGCCAAGCTCTAAATCGTGGGTGGTATAGTTCTTTTCGTGCACTTTCAGTTGGCGCGATGCGTAAGCAATGACCTTTTGGCGTTGCATCAACACACAACCCAATCCTTGACGCGATGCGTCGCAGTATACCACAAAATCGTCGGTACCTTCCGGTAGAGCTAAGATTGGCGCGTTGCAGAGCTTATCTTTCAATATCTGAAACGCTTCGTCCTGTTTGATTCCCCAATCAAACGTCTTATCCTTCTGGGTCAGGAGCGTCAACGGTTGAGCGATTTTCGAAAAATCCTCGATGAACCTTCGATAGTAGCCAGCCAAGCCCAAGAATTGTCGAATCTCGGTTGGCGTTGTAGGCGTTTCCCAATTCTTGATTGCCTCGATCTTTGTGGGATCAACATGAATTCCATTTCCATTAACCATATGTCCAAGAAACTGGACTTTGCGTAGCCAAAACTCGCACTTAGAGAATTTGGCATACAACTGTTCCTTCTTTAGCAGCTCCAAAATAGCTCTAAGATGTTGTTCGTGTTCAGCCTTTGTCCTTGAATAAATCAAGATGTCGTCGATAAACACAATCACGAACTTGTCCAAGTATGGCTTGCAAACTCTATTTATTAGATCCATGAATACCGCAGGTGCGTTTATCAAACCAAATGGCATAACAAGGAACTCGTAGTGTCCATAACGAGTTCGGAAGGCTGTTTTCGGGATACTTTCCTCCTGTATCCTTAATTGATGGTATCCAGATCGAAGATCGATCTTAGAGTAAAAGCTTGAACCTTGAAGTTGATCGAACAGATCGTCGATTCTTGGCAGAGGATACCTGTTCTTGATCGTCAGCTTGTTCAATTCCCTGTAGTTGATGTTTATTTGAAAATCATCATCCTCCTTTTTGATGGGTAACAATGGGATTACCCCAAAAAGGAATTTTTGGTCTGTTATCTTCCTTCTCTAACCATTGCTAACACTTCTCTGTCAGTCCTTGCATCTCCGAAAATGTAAGTTGCTATGATGCATCGACTACGGGTGCAGTGCCCGGAATTAAGTCGACGCGGGATTCGACTAATCGTGAGGAGATGATTCCGGCAAGTCTTCGAGGAAGACTTTGGGGTATTCTCCAATCACAAGGATACCCTTGAGTTTTGGTTCTTCGACTTCCTTTTCCATAACATGAGCCAAGAATGCAACACATCCTTTGTGCGAGAATTTTTGGGTCTCCTTATAATCCGCAGGAGCGTATCCTGCTCCATGAGTCACGATCATTTCTTCGTTCGTTGTCGGGGCGCGGATGACAATCTCCGCACGGTTGTTCATCACCAAGTCCATCACAATCATCACGTCGAAGTCTTCCAAACTCAACTGGCAATAGATCTAGCGTAAACTTATGCTCTCCGGGTTCTATCGTGCCGATTCCAGTTACCGCGTTGGCTTCCACTAGCTTCCCCTAAGCTAGTTCTAATGGGTACTGGAATAACTACTTACTCGCTACGTAAACCAATTATGTCCTTGAATCGTAAAATTTGCAACAGTAGTTGGCAATACAGATGCATAATATTGAGTAATGTGGGACGTACCGCTATCCATGCTTGGATCTCTGGCGTGCCTCCCTAGCTCCGACGGGGAGCTTTCATCCTTGCGCCTGATTGTCTTCGGGCAATATCTTCTGAAATGCTTTTTGCTTCCACAATTTAAACATCCTCGAGCACGCTTCTGTTCATCACTCATTCTGCTTTGACAATTATTGTTGTCGTTGTCCCCTTCGTGATTCTCACTACCGTCCTGGCCCCCATTACTAAGTTTAGTATTTTGCCAACAAGTTTCCTTGACATGTCCCACCTTGCCACAATTACCACAATTTCCATATTTGCATCGCCCGACATGATAACGTAAACAATTGTCGCACTTAGGTAGGATACCCTTGTAATCTTTTCCCTGTGGGCGACTTCCAAAACCACCACGGTTATTATCTTTATTCCCAAATCCTCCTTGGCCTCCCCGACCGGCAGGGGCCCAACAAGTGTCCTTCAAGTGACCACGTTTCCCACATACTTCGCATGTTTTCAGTCCACATTGGCCAGAATGATGACGCTGGCATGTGTTACACTTGGGCAGAGTGCCCATATAACCCTTTCCTTTGTTCTCATTATTCGTTCGGGTACCTTCAGTGAGCTTCCTTTTGTTCTTTCCGGATGACTCTACCTGAGTCTCCTTGTCAGGGTCTGCAAGTTTTTCTAGTCTAATTGCCTCCGTAGCGAGTGCCAAACCCATCTCACTTGCAGCATCAGTTGTTGGTGGCGTTGATGTTGTCATCAAGCTCAAGACTTGAGGCGCCAGTTCCCAAATGAATTGTTCCAATTTCTTCAGTTCTGGTTTTACCAGGTATGGAACAATTTGTGACAGATCATGAAGTCGTTGCACGTACTCCAACACCTTCGGACCTTTCATCATAAGGCTCCGAAATTCATCTTCCCACTTCTGGGTTTCCGTGTGGGGGCAATACTTCTTATGCATCATTCCTTTCAACTCATCCCAAGTTAACGCGTATGCTGTAGTTAGGCCCATTATTCGAACCTGAAGATTCCACCATAATCGAGCTCCATCTTGAAACAACTCAGAAACGTATGGGACTTGTTGTTCTGGCGTACAGCCACTCATTCGAAAGATGGATTCCATACTTTCAACCCATTTTACAAAAGTTATGGCACCCCCAGTGCCGTCGAACTTCGAAGGCTTGTAGTTGAGGAAGTGCCAGTAGGAACAACCGTTATTTTCTGAGGTACCTCTGATAGGTTCGGAGCGTAGGGCCTCGTGCTGTGCTATAGCTGCAGCAATTATTTCTTTCAGTTCTGCCTCAGAGGTGGGCATGCGCATTTCGCGTCTTGGCGGCATCTTCTAAAAGATGTTTCGCATAGGTTAGGTCATAGCAAGTGAAGCGTACGTATGCATTCAACAATACCAACACATAACATCTCATGTTATCAACAAGTCAATCACATAACCTCTTATGTTATAGGACATAAACAATTGATTGAATCATCACAAGTGATGAGAACACTGCGATTGTATTGCCACAATTCGAGACCACAATGTAAAGCTTACAAGTACACCACTATATCATACTATATCAATGACTTAGTAGGGGACGACCCTAGACAAGTCGTGCGATCGCTGGACATGTTCAGGAGTCTCTGGTTCGTCCTTTCTCAAATTTCAGGACTTCACGTCAAGTTTCTGAATTTCCGTCCTAAAACAACATTTCTTCTCAATCGTTTCCTTGAGCTCGTCCCATCTCAGTGTATAAGCAGTGTCTGTGCCAAGGGTCTGAACCTGGAGGTTCCATTAAGAGAGTGTGCCATCTAGAAATATCCCCGAGATGTAGGTAACACTCTGTTGGGGCGAACAGTTACCCGTTCTTAGAATGGAGTTGGTCTCTTCGGACCAACGAACAGATGCAACGGTGCCTCCTGTTTTATCAAAGTTCAAAGGCTTGCAGTTCAGGAACTGTTTATAGGTGCAGCCAGTTGGAGGGTTATCTCCAGTATGCCATCGTTGTACTTAAAGTGGAGGGCTTCATGTCGTGCATTTATCTGTGAGATGCGTTCTTGCAGCTCGTCTTCTGTCCTTGGCGACGTACTGGTGTTCGTGTCACGTCTGGGTGACATTCTCTTTTTGTCGAAATAGTGTGAAGCGGGTTGGACAATGTTTCAATTGTCTATGGGGTATATATAGCAACGTAAGCCATCATGTAATCACCCCATTTCACACGCAAATATACTCACTGTATAAGTGGGGAAATAAATTCCTGAGCCTTCACATAGGCTTGTCAATTTGTTGCTTGTAATAGAATGAACTTGAGGCTACATCGCCTAGGTCATTTGTGTTTAAGTTATTTCCTGCTGCATTGGTTGTCATTAGCTTGACCTGCAGAGTCCACCAGGATTCCTGTGCACTACAAATCGTTATTACGTGGGCCCCCGTAATAATAAATTGTCTTGCACAGTTACCCCAAATTTTCTCTCATCCAAGCAGATGATCAATCAAGGAGCAACAGCCGGTGCATTGGCATGAACAGGGTCATACTCCAATGCGGGGTTAGGAGCAACGCCTGGCTCAGGGGCCACGGCTAGCTTCGAATCAAAAACTCCATCTCAAAATCAGCTGGATCAACAATTACAGGGGTTACAGGATCCCCCAAGGGCTGGTCTAAGTGCATGAACTCAATGTCATGGTCTGGATCAACACCAGGCGGAAAAACAGAATTGTCCTCAAAATCGCGATCAAACTCAAAGCTGTGTGTGGGATCCGGTGCAGCTGATGATGCCATATCAGGGTCCGCGTCGTGTAAGTGGTGCTGCATTCCCTGTATGTTCGAAGACGCGGATGTCAGAGACTCAAATGAGTCTGGGATAGGGGAATGGGTTTCCCCTACAGGAGCGTCCGCATGCAGTAGTCTAATGCTAGCAGCGAGAGGGCCTTGCCCTCAAGTGGGTCCTCCTCTTAATAGTTCGACATCGTCTTCAGAGACAACGTCGGGGCATATCAACAACGAGATAAGCGGCAAGGGGCACAGGAGCAGGGATCACTGCCAGTGGCAAATTCCCAACAAGATGGCCATCAGTAGGCTCTGCTACGACTTCCGGCAGTGCACAAAGGGCTGAAAGTCGTCATTGTCTGTGCCGGTAGTATCAGAAATGTACACCTCGTGCTTCGTTGAACTATGTCGTCTGATACTATGGTCATGGGGTTCGTAGTGCCCATCTTTCTAGTACTTGATGAAAGCATAACGTTCGTAACACAAACACATATACGTATAATAATCAATCATATAATCAGTTAATCACATAAGTCACCAAGTAAGGTATCACATACTTCTCCTAGTCTTACTAGCCAATTTTATCCAGTCTACAAGACTGCTCTATCCTTCACTTAAACCAAACCTCGATCCTCCAGACCGATCCTCAGCCCTCCAAGCTGAGCCTTTTCTTCCTAGCCTTGCTAGCCCACTGCCTCGGTCACCTAGACCGAGCCTATAATTAATAAAATGTGCTCAACATTTGTTTGTAAAAAGTTTTGGATCTGGACTTAAGTGGTATGCAGAAAAATGTTTTCGTGAGAGCCCTAGTGATCATAGTCTAGACTCGAGAAATAATCCTAGTTCGCTATGATCAGAGCTCTGATACCAAGCTGTCACACCCTGGCTTTGCGGAAGCGTGGTTAATTTTGGTGTGACTTCTTAATACCATAGCTTAACCATAACAAGCTATATGAATTAAAAACCATGCAAGTCATCCATTAAGTTTTGAAAACAAAATACAGTACCATTGTTTTAACCAACAACCATAACCTTGTTCAACAACATTACAAACTAAAACATAACATAAACGTGGTTTAAGGACTGTGTCTTGTCCAGGAAAGAGACACATCCCCTAAACCCTGATGACTCCATGACAAGTGCAGCGGAAAACGTTCCATACCGTGCCAGATCCGTTTAATTTCCTGAAATACATGTGAGTTGAAAAATCAACAATAATGTTGAGCGAGTTCATGTGCAAGTGAGTAAGTAAAAACACTTGTAAGTATAAAAGTTTCCTGGTATGTAGCAGTGTAAGAGGACTTGTGATCACCAATGGTTTGCAAGGCCATTAGCATGTTGTGAAATGCAAGTAGGTAGACACAACCCTAGCCGATTTTGCGTTGGCAACCAAGTCACTCCAGGTCCGTTCTGTTAGTCCTCCGAGAGGCCTGTTCTGTTGGGCCTGGAGCTGGGCTCGCTACACCCAGATAGATCTACCGCTCGAGTCCCTCGATGTTCTAACTACCCATTCACATGATCTAAACCTCCTTACGTAAATCATACCGTGTATAACGTACTTGTAAACAAAGTAACATGTATTTCACCCCCGCAGTTAAGAAAACTGAAAACAGTTAGAGAAAAGGGGGACATGAACTCACAGTGAATGCGCGTCTCTACCAAGTGTCTCCAATACAGTAAGCTGTGCAACGACCTACAAGTGCTAATTCTATTAGACGGACGGCCGTGCTTTAGCTTTATAGTTTAAGTCTTTGGGAAATAGTTAGACAACTATTTCGTGTTTATGTTCTGTATACACTTGGTAGTTATACTTCTTCCCAAGGATGGGGGATACAATACATGTGCGTAAGTTACGTTTTAATAATCGTGTGGTAATGTAATTACTGGTGTAACTTATATGTTTGTGGAAGCGTTCATAAAGTTTTGGAATCATTAACGCTTGTAAATATTATTTTTACTCTAAAATAATATTTATGTATTTTCACAAAATAATCATAAACAGTGTTGTGACAAAATATATTTATCACGTTAATCTTTGTGAAAATCCCACCTCCGAATATTTAGTAAAATATAGTGCTGGCGAAATTTATGTTTCAAAAAATATGTCCAAAAACAGTTTTAACACTTGTTGTGTAAATAATTCTAAGTGTTAGGTTTTTAGAAAATTTCGCCAGAGTTTCCTCTGTAACTGGAGGTGGCCACGCTTTCAAGCGTATCATTTTCTTTTAACAAATCAATACAACAACCTCTTTATTCAATCAAACAATTTCCGACACATCAAACTAGTCGACAAGTATGTAAATTTGCATAATCGCATGAACTTGTAGTTTTTCCGCATCTATAATGTAAATCCCCTTTATGTATGTAGATCTTTATAATAAGTAACTTTAATCTCATAAAAACCTCGTGTTTAGAGAAATCCGTCTTTACAACTTCTAGTAACAAGTGACAAAGCTACTTCTTTGTCGGGTCTTTTTGTTTCACAAGTGTTTAAACACTTGTGGTTTATAAAACCATATTTACTAGTGTAAGATCCACTTTTTAAAATACATGGTTTCTTAAATGTGTGGTTCTTCAAAAATACCACTTGCAGATACGTAGATCCGCTAGTTTTAAACACCGTTGTACAAGTTAAATTACTTTTACACAAGTAAAATATTTCTACACAAGTTCATGTATCTTGTGTGGTAGAGTTTCGCCCTTTAACCCTTGTGGTAACCAAAAACGAGCTTATGTGAAGATACATGATCTTACAAGGTCGGGTTAAACGGAGATCCGAGCTACCACATCATAGATCGGGTCTCAAAAGTCTCATTTTTCAAGTCCTACGACTTTTACACAAGTTATATGTCTTTAACCACCATTTTAAGTATTTTTAGTAGACTTTTGATCATCATCTTTTATTTTAACGAGATTCAACCGACAATATTCCTTTTAACCACCTTAGATAAGATTAAAAACAAGTTTTAAGTGTTATACCTCTAGCTCAAGGCTAGGGAAGATCTTTGGCGAAAATGAGGTGGATAAAAGCTAACGGTAGAGGTCCTTCGTGTTCCGAGTGCACAAGAGCTCCTAATACGCAACCTCTAACACTTGTATGATGATGAAATTGCAAGAACCAAAGTCGAAAATATAGTGGTGTAGTGGAGGGGGTTCGGCCGAGAGCTAGGTGAGGGAGGGAGAGAGTAATTTTGTGGTGATTTGTGAGTCATGTAATTAGTGTGTAATCCTCATGTATTTATAAGCCAAATCAAGTGTTATTACCCAATGGGTAATATGTCATGTTGATACTAGACAATAATCACAAATCAAATCCTCTAAGTACTTGTGTGTTTCCCTTAGTTATGGGGCCGGTTAGGGACTTGGGGGGGGGGGTTGGTTCGATCTTAACTAGTGTAGTTAGGATAAGGATTAGGTTAAATAGGTTAACTAAGTATTTAACTTAGTTAGTTGTATATTATGTGTTATGACGGGTGTTAGGGTAATCAGAGACCCTAACTGGCTCAGAAAAATATAATTAGTGAAAATAGTAATATTTTCATGTTCCGGGTAAAGTCCGGGTGTCCGGTTGGATAGTAATCCGTTAACGCGTTACAAAAGCTTTAAAGTGTCGTTATTAACATTTTTAGTGACACAATTTGTTTTCCCCAACACTTTAGAAAGTGTCTAGTGTTATTTTCCATGTTCTGGCACTTTACTAGTCAGCTAGAAGCTGGTTTAATTATTAAAGTGCTGTGTTTGGTACTTAAAGTACGTTTTTGGCACATCCGAATCAGTGTATCTTATTCCTAGAGACGCGGTACCACAACCCTTATATCCCTACACTCACTACCAGTGTAGCAAAAATATATGAGGCTCTTAACAGGCCTTAGAGGCAGTGTCTGCCTGATGCTGGTTATTTCAGCATGTTCACTGTGTATCCGTTTAGTGCTACTGTGCTTTTTGTGCATCATGTTTGTCACTAAGGTGCCGTATGTAAATATTGTAGTGACAGCAATTAAAGTATGATGCAAGTAAGTGCATGTATCAGTATGCAGGTAGCAGTTTATCAGCTAGTTCAATCAAGCACAGTAATTAAGCAGTAATTAATCATTAATTAAGTTGTACGGATACCTGGTTTAGTGCGGGTTGTCACATACGCCGCTGGTACTTCCTATATATAAGTGCTTTTATGATATTACATATCGTAGCGTTATTTAAACTATTTCAATTTAGACACATTACATTTTACATAAATAACATATTTTCACAAAACATTGTTTTACAAACAACATATTTTATACAAACTCATTTTTACTTGGTTATTTACTTAACTATGCATTATTTTTTTATATCATCTGATTTCTTATCGATTTTTGTATAATTTCTAAAAAGAAAACATTTTTATAAGGTTCATGACTATTTTTGTTAAACATTTCTTTAAACTTACAAGTCATGAATCCTATTTTAATATAACCTATGTATCTCACATGCATTTTTATGCTGACGTACTTATTTTCACATGTGTTTTTAGGAGCTGCTGCATAGGGTTGATCAAGATACACGTAGGCGGACTTGGGCCTTAGTGACAATAAAAGATGCAAGACTAGGAAATTATGTTATGTTTCTTTGTTTTTAAGACAATGTAACCTCTTGAAATTTAATAAAACAAAACTTCAATTTCCATGTGTTATGAAACAATGATTCTGTTACTCCACTCCCCGACGTTTCCGTCGTGGTTTATTGTTTTACGCGGTCGGGGTGTGACAGAAGAGTTGGTATCAGAGCTCATGGTTATAGGGAATTAGGTTATTAGTAATGCTTTGACCTAGTCTATAACCTTCCTAGGACCCTAACACAAGAATCTTGTGTTTAGATTTTAAAACAATACCGTCACTTGTCCTTAGGTGACAACTACAATGAGAACACAAATTTCAAATCCGCTTTGAAAACCAATCATCTGTTCTAGGATGATTTATTATAAGGTTTTGAATAGTCAGAGTTTCAAAAACAATTTTAAAAATAATCACCCACCCTTTTGGATGATTCGTTTTTGGCTTAATACCTTCCGAATTTTCAAAATCTCGTCAAAGTTTAGGTCTTATAATGTGAACACGTGCAATCTGGAAGAGTGGATGCCTGTATCCCGAGTTTTCTGTCTAAGGCTAGAGTATTCGTACAAATCCACATAAACGGACCAGTCACTCTTACCTGGGAACTCTTGGGGTGAGTGTCCAGTTATAGGCTAAAGCATGTCTTCGCGATACATTAATATGACCCGCTTACTTTGATTAGTCACCATCTCATTTGTTTACCTTAGGTAACAAACAAATGATCACAATATTTATGCGTTGTCATTCTGTTTTGATTATCCGATAACATTTCACTTGTTTCCTCCTATGTCTTTCATTTCCTTTAGGATGTCTCTTCATCGCAGCGACACTCAAATATACGAGCAGGCTACCAAAATTGCCTAACAAATAGGTGTAGTAATCCAAAAGACTGCTGAATTAGCTGTCGCCATGTCTCGTCTTAAGGATGAAGCCACCCAAGAATCACCAAAGGAAACAGAAACCAAGCCTTCATGAAAATCAAGGAAGCGTAAAGTTTCAAAGAATCCTCCAGCCGTTGCACCAAATCAAGCAGGACCTAGCCAGGTGGCAGCACCACCAGCCAAGAAGTTGTACAAGGGAACTGCCCCATGGTGCAATCAATGCAACCATCATCATCCGAATCACATACCCTGTTTCAAATGTACCCACTGTGGACGATGGGGACATTTGGTTAACGTGTGCCGCTTTACTACCCAAAACAAAGCTGTTGCGAATCCTTCTGCTGCTCAACCTCCTGCAAGGAAACCTTATGTCGGTACTGCGCCAATATGCAACAAATGTAATGAACCTCACCTAGCTTACCTATAGTGTCGTCTGTGTGCATCATGTGGGCGACTCGGTCACCTGGCAAATGCTTGTCGATTCAACCCAAGCCAAGGTGGTCCAAACCAACCCCAAGTCAACCTTGCTCAAGCTCGTTTTCCTCCTGGTACTTGCTACATCAATGGCGAGACGGGTTATCTCAGGAACAAATGACCAAAGGTTGTCAATGCAAATCTGACCCACAGATGAGCATTTGGCTGATTAAAATATGTTGCTGCTTTGAATAACTTGAATCTTATGCTCTTGTTTCTTTTGTTTTTTTTTTTAACTCTGAAACAATGTGGTTGGTTTATAAATAAATTGTTGTTCATAATTCTGATGTACAAGTGTAGTTACACATGTGTTTGGCATACCTCTACGATACCTACACCAAAGTACTATGTTCTTTACAAACTACTTTTGTAGTTCTCCCATTCATGTGATCGCTCACGATTTTCTTGAAAATTCTAAGTACTCATTTCATTCTAAGAAACGAAGTACAGAATATAAGTGACAATTTTAGACGATTACTCAAAATGTCACTTTAAATCCTTGGTTAGATAACTAAGGGTATTTTTCAATCTCATACCCATATCATTACATTCTAGTACATGTTTTTCAAAAATAACCTTCATGATTTCAAAACATTTCATATAGTTTGAAAACATTATTTTTTACATAGTATATTTATTTAATCTATCAAGTGCATGATTTCAAAAGCATCATCCATGTTTTCAAAAACCTTATACATAATTTCAAAATTCATCTCACATGATTTTAAGAACAATTTATAAACATATTTACCTAATACACCTACCATATGATTTCAAAAAGCATTACGTAAGGTTTCAAAAACATTAAACACATTTTTGAAGAACCCATGCATAGTTTTCGAAAACACTCTGCTCGTATGATTGACTTAACATACGTAGTACCCAACCTCCAAAATTCTGCGTCATATGTCGCCTTGGCATATCTAGCACCTCAACTTCATGAACATTTTACCTCGTGTATCGACTTAAGCACGTCTAGTGCAAGATTTTGAAACGTCTCCCGCTTTTCAAATTTCAAAAAAAAAAAATCCATATAGGATCTTCTTATCTTCACAATTAGATCCTTGTGGATGATTATCGCTCAAATCAGAGCCCTTAATTGAATTCTTTGTATGCCTTAATACGTACATTACGATTCAATAAGGACAAAGCCGAATTCCTATTAAGATCTTCCTATCTTCATAGTTAGATTCTTGAAGATGTTTAAAGTGCTAAATGAAATCCACAGATTGGATTCCTGGTGTGCTTTAAATACATGTGCTCAAATCATCCGTAAATTAACAAACAAATTAACAAAATGATAACAAATTAAAGATCAAGTTAAACAATTATGTGATTATGTGTTTTCTTTTATGTTTTGTGTTTTTGTATGATCCGAATATTGGATTTTCCAAATCCTCGTAGAATCTTCCATATCTTCATATGAGGGATTCATAGTAGGATATCCAAAGGTACTACCTTAAATCCTTAATGGGCTTCTACGTAATAGTTAAGACCCTTGGATTATAAAGTACTATTCCATAATTCAAAAGAGACCCTTTGGGTGGTCTAGTGAAAAAGATTGATTCAGAATCTGGTTAAGAATGGCATGTGATGATATAGCTGAAAAGACTCCTTGGTGGTCTATTTAAAGAGATCATTTATTGATTTAATTAAAAGGACACTAGGGTGGTCTAGTCACAAACATCACAGGTTCGTTCATTGTTTTTCTTCCCCTACACATTATAAAATGCACTGTGTGGACTATGCAAGGAATTACGTAATTATAGATGCATACATAATTATGAAATTCAGTGCACGGAAACCACAGTAAGATTTATTATGTGTAAGAACCAATAGTGGCAACAATAACGAAACGTGAACAATGTAATGGAGGTACGGTGGACACACCAATGGCGCTTCATATACTTGTATATAAGTGTCCCTCTTACATTGCAAGCATGATGTTATTTAAATTTCTAGAAGTTCAGAACCCTAACCAGTGTTGTTTTATCTTTTTGACTTCATGTTTCGAGCTCTTACAAGTTTCCTCTAAATAAATTTCGGGACGAAATTTCCTGAAGTAGGGGAGAGTGTGACATCTGTGTCTCTACGAACATCAAACAAATACCATATCAATGAAATATTGTGTTTCATGTTTGGGATTTGTATAAATATGTGTATCATTTGCACATATCAATTCTTGTTCGATTTCAAGCTCTAAATCGCTTTCTAGAAAGTTTTACACGAACTGATGCGTAAACGTAATCAGTTTAATGCAACAAACACTCCGGAATAGTGACATGGGCTTAACATACCTTAAATAACCATTACATAACTTAGAAATAAGTTTTGGAGGGTTTGGTGTGTCGAAATCAAGTTTATTCGATCACATGGACTATTTGCGTTAAACTGCAAAAGTCTGCTGATTCGTATGGTATCAAACATTCCAGAACTTGACCATAAGTTAAACATATCATAAATATCCTTTACATAGCTTATAAATAGGCTTTGAGGCATTCGGTGTGCAAAAATAAACTTTTTGGTCAAACAGGGACTAAAAGCGTCAAAGAGTGCATAAGTTTGCATTTTAGCACATATCTTACGTTCTGAATATATCCGGACATCCAAAAATTTATGTAATCATTAAAAAACTCTATTTTAGTGATTGGAGTGCTCAATTTCCATTCGTCGCCCAATTTGGATCTTTTTTCGCGTCCGTTCGAGTTTCGTCGTAATTAACCGAACAACGCAACCATACGGCCAAACGAACCGACACCCGAGATGTTTTTGAGCATGTTTCATGTTCCCTATACTTTAAATTCATTGTAGAGCCTTGAAAATGGCTTGACAGGCCTTAAACATGTCAAAAATGCATTAAACATGTGCAGGGGCTGTTTCTGTAATTTCTAAAACCTGTTTGCTGATCTACCCTCGGTCGCGGGCCGCGTAGGCCGGGCTTAACTTGTACGCAGGGTGCGAGAGCTACCCAGGTCTGCAAAAATCAGTTTTTCAAAACAGCAGCTGGTTTTTAGGCTTTTGCACATGGTTTTTCAACTCTATGAGCTTGTTTTGGGCAACCATAGTATTGTATTTTAGTGGGTAACACTTGGATGGTTGAGATCGAAGCTCATAATCCAAGAAACGATCCTAACGGTTGTCCAATTTCTATAAATACCCACTTTCCCCATTTGCAATCCTCACATTTGATCTGAGTTTATACTCTAAGTTGAAGCCTTTGCTTCATACCTTAGTATCTTAGATCAAATTCTTCATCGCTTGGACCTTTTGTAAGTTTCTTTCATGCTTTTATGCGTTTTTAAGCATGAAAGTCAAACAATGTTTGACTTTCTGCTTTGACCAGTCAATGGTTAACACGAAGTTCGTTTGAACTTCACAACGTGAGCGTAATCACGAGGGTTATAGTCCCTTGTGACTATACCTACTGATTACCACGTTGATTAGGCATAGTGACGAGTCATAGTTTCGGTCAAAATACGCGTTTATGCGTATTTTGCAACCAAACTATTCTTGGATATCAAACCCTTTTTTTTTTATATCAAACTTGTTTTCTAACTTCGTTAAACATGTTTTAACATGTTTAGCTCGTCACTTTTAGTTTAGTGCTTATATAGGGTCGTAAGATAAGCGGTCTAAACAACTGCTTAGACTTTCGAACCCGACCCGTTTGGTCGATCATTAGGATCCGACCAAACATATTTTGTAACCATAGTTGTATAGGGAATAACCTTCCGAGGTTATACCTTATGGTCACTACGTTTAGTTAGTTGTATGATAGGTAGTTTATATGCCTTAGGAAAATGACCAAAATGCCCTTTTTACGCATAAATTCATTTTAAGCATTAGTAACCTAAATTTTGACATGTAAACTGATTAGGCAATATTATTAGACTTGTTGAGGCATATAATACTTATCATAGGACTAGTTAGGCGGTCCGAACGCGTTTTACGCGAACGAAGCGTTAAAGTAGCGTAAGCTACCTAAACGGGTCGTGATGGGTCGTAAGCACTTAGGATAGGTTCCGTTTTAGAATGTAGGGTTTGTTAAACCATATTACATGAGTTCCTATACTCATTTGGTTTACGAAACCTCATTCTATCCGTTCTTCCGATTTAGGTCCGGTTTATTAACGTAGTTACCTATATTAGGTGCCGATTGATTCCGTGATCCTTCTAGCATTGCTTGGTTGTTATTCAAAGACTTCCGAGCTATCTCAAGTGAGTACATAGACCCCTCTTTTACTGTTTTCAAATATTTTGGGGTGAAAAAAATGTGCCTACATGTTACTTTCGTGCTTTTCATGCTTTTATAACATATACTTGCTATGTTCATTAGTACACATATAGTACATGTTTTCTTCCATGTTGTTGCTATGTATGTTTAATTAACATGCTAGTACATTGATTTCATAAACACATTTGTTTCATATAGCATATATACACATTTATTTACATCACATTTTTGCTACGTATGTTCATTTAGCATATTTAGTACATTATTTTCTCATAATATGCTGACATTTGGTATATATTTGGTTTGTTTAACGGCTCAAAAATACGTTCATTAACACCAATCATGCCGCTCGGTAGTAGGTAGTGGTACCATAGGAATTGACAACTTCCATTCCTAAAATCCTAGGTTTGTTTGGGTGGAAGGAATGACCGAATCCGAATTCATAATTTAGATGAACCTTTAACTTGTTAAGGGTTTGTCCCCACAGTCTCAAGGCTTGGATGTAGACGTTTAACATTACCGCGTAGATGTTTGTATCAACAAAGCATTAATTTTACAAAACATAATTTTTGATTTAAATTATGTTTTATCAAATACATTGTTTTGTACATTTCTTTCTAATAGGGTTGTGTAAATGCTTTTATTCACTATAGATTACATTTGATTATACATGAACATTTTTACATTGGTGGTTTGTTTGGGTAAGTGATTTAAATAACGAGGCGTGTGTAATATGATAAAAGCATGGTGGATACGCCGCTGGTACTTCCTATATATAAGTGTTTTTTTGATATTACATATCGTAGCGTTATTTAAACCATTTCAATTTAGACACATTACATTTTACACAAATAACATATTTTCACAAAACATTGTTTTACAAACAACATATTTTATACAAACTCGTTTTTACTTGGTTATTTACTTAACTATGTATTAGTCTTTTATATCATCTGATTTCTTATCGATTTTTGTATGATTTCTAAAAAGAAAACATTTTTATGAGGTTCCTGACTATTTTTGTTAAACATTTATTTAAACTTACAAGTCATGAATCCTATTTTAATATAACCTATGTATCTCACAGGCATTTTTATGCTGACGTACCTATTTTCACATGTGTTTTAAGGAGCTGATGCATAGGGTTGATCAGGATACACGTAGGCGGACTTGGGCCTTAGTGACAATAAAGATGCAAGACTAGGAAATTATGTTATGTTTCTTTGTTTTTAAGACAATGTAACCTCTTGAAATGTAATAAAACAAAACTTCAATTTCCATGTGTTATGAAACAATGATTCTGTTACTCCACTCCCCGACGTTTCTGCCGCGGTTTGTTGTTTTACGCGGTCGGGGTGTGATAATTGCCCATAGAACAACCAAGCACAGGGAAGAGTCTTCAACATTGGAGCTAGGGAAGCTCGGTAGGATCCCAACGTAGTCACTGGTACGTTCCCTATTAATCAACATTTTGCATCTGTGCCATTTGACACCGATGCCGACTATAGTGTCACACCCCGACCACGTAAAACAACAAAATATGGCGGAAACATCGGGGAGTGTTGTAACAGAATCATTGTTTCATAACACATGGAAATTGAAATATTGTTTTATTGAATAAATGAATTACAATGTCTTGATAATCAAAGAAACATAACATAAATAACTAGTCTGCATCTTTTATTGTCACTAAGGCCCATGTCCGCCTAAGTGTATCTTGATCAATCCTATGCTTCATTTCCTGAAACACATGTGAAAATAGGTACGTCAGCATAAAAATGCCGGCGAGTACATAGGTTTTGTAAAAATAAGATTCATGACTTCTGTTTAAGAAAATGTTTAGTCATGAACCTTGTAATTTGCTTTGTCTTTGTAAATCATTTGAAAAACAATAAGTTTAGATGACACGTATAAATAAGAGAATAATGCATGGTTAAATGAATAACCATGTAAAATGAGTTTGTATAAGTTAAGTTGTTTGTAAAACAATGTATTGTGAAAGGTATGTTATTTGTATAAAATGTTATATGTCATAAACTGAAATGATTTAAATAACGCTACAATATGTAATACCATACAAACACTTATATATAGGAAGTACCAGCGGCGTATCCACCATGCTTGTATCATATTTCACATGCCTCGTTACTTAATCACTTACTCAAACCAAACCAACAATGTAAGATGTCTATGTTTAAACCAACTTCCAAATGTATTGAAATAATATGTTAAAATGTTTATGTCAAAATGTAAATCATGTAATGTATAACCAAAGTCAAAAGTGTTTATGTGTCAAATGTAAACCATGTAATGTGTAAACAAAATGATATGTATGGCTAGTGAAAATGCATCAACTAAACCATAGATGAAATGCACAAGAACATAGTATTGAAGTAAAACTGGGTTTAAATCAAAGCTATGTTTCGTGGAAATGCATGATCGATGTAAATCATGTAATATGTAAACAAAATGATCTGTATGGCTAGTGAAATGTATCAACTAAACCATATGCACAAGAACATAGTATTGAAGTAAAACTTGGTTTAAATCAAAGCTATGTTTTGTGGAAATGCATGATCGATGTAAATAATGTAATATGTAAACAAAATGATCTGTATGGCTAGTGAAATGTATCAACTAAACCATATGCACAAGAACATAGTATTGAAGTAAAACTTGGTTTAAATCAAAGCTATGTTTTGTGGAAATGCATGCTATACTGATACGAACATCTATGCGGTGTTGTGAAAATGCATACATCCAAGCCTTGAGACTGCGGCGATAAACCCTTAAACCACTTAAAGGTTTATCTAAATTATGTATATCGAATTCGGTCATTCCTTTCATCCCCTTTCCCTGGGATGTCCGGAACGGGAGTTGTCAATTCCTATGGTACCACTACCTACTAACGAACGGCGTAGCTAATGTTAATGAATGTATTATTCCATTGTAAACAACCCAAATGTCATAACAAAATGTAAGCATGTGATGAAAACGATGTACTAAGTATGCACGCAATGGACATACATAGCATAAAATGTAAATGTAAAACAATGTACTAAGTATGCACGCAATGGACATACATAGCATAAAATGTAATGTAAAACGGTGAAATCATGTACTATAAATGTACTAACAAACATAGCAAGTATATGATATGAAAACAGGAAAGCATGAAAGTAACAAGTAGGCACATGTGTTTCACCCCAAAACAGTTTGGAAAACAGTAAAAGAGGGGTCTATGTACTCACTTGAGATTGCTTAGTAGTCCTTGAGTAACAACCAAACAATGCTAGAGATCGCGGATATCAAACGGCACCTACTATAGGTAACTATGTTAATAACCGGACCTAAATCGGAAGATCGGATAGAATGAGGGTTCGTAAACCAAACGAGTATAGAGACTCGTGTCATTTGGTTTAACAAAGCCTACATACTAAATGAAACCTAATATAAATGCTTACGACCCATTACGACTCGTTTAGGTAGCTTATGCTACTTTAACGCGTCGTTCGCGTGAAACGCGTTCGGACCGCCTAACTAGCCCTATGACAAGTGTTATATGCTTAAACATGTTACATAATCAGTTATGTGACAAAAGTTTAGGTTACATATGCTTAATTACCAATTATACATGAAAAGGGTATTCTGGTAATTTACCTAAGGCATATAAACTACCTATCATACAACTACTCAAACGATGTGACCATAGGGTATAACCTCGGAAGGTTATTCCCTACCTACTATGGTCACCTAATGTGTTTGGTCGGATCCTAATGATCGACCAAATGGGTCGGGTTCGAGGTATAAGCGATTTATTAGATCGCTTACCCTACGACCCTAGACAACGTGGTAATCAGTAGGCATAGTCCCAAGGGACTATAACCAACGTGATTACACTCACGTTGCGAAGTTCAAACGAACTTCGCATTGACCATAAACTGGTCAACGCAGAAAGTCAAACAAAGTTTGACTTTCAGACTCTAAAGACTCGAAAAGCAATAAAAGAACGAAAGAATACTTACGAAGGGTCCCCGAATGCTAATTTCGATTCAAAAATCTCAGGTATGAAACAATAGTTTCAACTTAGAGTTTCTCAAATCAAAATTCTAGTGATTTGAGCAATGGGGTGATGGGGTATTTATAGTTTTCGGTCCACCGTTAAGATCGTTTCATGGAAACCGTGCTTTAATCGCAACCGTACAAGTGTCGGAACCTTATGGTGGCTAAAAGTTGATCCTTATCAGCTGACTAGACAAAAGAGAATGTGTGGTGGTGGATCAAACAGCTGCAACCTGCTGTTAAATGCAGTTAACCTGGTCAGAAGGACTGATGCGGGCCGCGTGAGGATGTTAAGATCCTGAGGCGGGCCGCCTAGGAGTCACAGATCAGAACAAAGTTTCAGAAATGACAGTTTCAGTCCCTGTTGATGTTTTAAGCCATTTTCGACACTTCTAAGGCCCGTAAAGCCAACTTTAAGGCCCTAAAATGTTGCCTAAACATTGTGGACATGAAACATGCTCAGAAATATGTCGGGTGTTGGTTCGTTTGGCCGTACGAACGCGATGTTCGCTTAATTACGACGGAATGCGCACAAGCGCGAAAAACGATCCAAAATGCGTGACGAATGGATTTTTCTTATGCCGAACACTAAAATAAAATGTTTTAGTGCTTACATATATTTTTGGATGTCCGGATGTATTCAGAACGTAAGTTATGCGCGAAAATGCAAACTTGTGCACTTTTTGACACTTTTAGTCCCTGAATGACCCAAAAGTTTATTTTAGCACACCAAACCCCTCAAAGCCTATTTCTAAGCTATGTAAAGGATATTTAAGGTGTGTTTAACTTATGGTCATGTTCCGGAATGTTCGTTACAGTTCAAATTGACATACTTTCACAGTTTGTCAAGTTTAGTCCCTGTAAGCGAATTAACTTGATTTTGCCATACCAAAGCCTTCAAAACTTATTTCTAAGTTATGTAAAGGTTATTTAAGGTATGTTAAGCCTATGTCACTATTCCGGAGTGTTTGTTGCATTAATACTGGTTATATTTACGCATCAGTGCGCGTATAACCTTCCAGAAAGCGATTTAGAGTTTGAAATTGAACAAGAATTGATATGTGCAAATGATACACATATTTTTACAAATCCCAAGTATGAAATATAATATTTCATTGGTTTGGTATTTGTTTGATGGCCGTGAAGGCACAGGTGTTACATATAGTTTCGTATCCCTAGAGTTTAAGAATATACTTGGGTTAGTTGCAAGTAAGTTAGATATTCCGTACTCGATAGAACTAGCTAATGGGATGCTAGTAGAAGCTAGTGAGGTGATTAGAGGCTGTGTGATAGAGCTTGGAGAGCGGGAGTTTTCGATAGATCTCCAGCCAGTTGAATTGGGAAGCTTCGACGTAGTAGTTGGGATGGATTGGTTGTCAAGTAATCGAGCTGAGATCGTATGCCCTGAGAAGATTATCCGTATCCAGATGGCGAATGAAGAGACAATCGTGATTCATGGGGAGAAGCAGGATACGCCTCTACGGATCATTAGTTGCTTGAAGGCACGGAAGTTTTTGCGCAAAGGGTGTGTTGCCTTCTTGGCTCATGTCGTAGACAGGGAAGCCGAAGAGCCAAAGCTCGAAGATATCCCTGTGGTAAGGGAATATCCTAAAGTCTTCCCCTAAGACTTGCCAGGATTGCCTTCTCAACGACAAGTCGAGTTCCATATTGACTTAGTTCCAGGCGTTGCGCCTGTCGCCAAGGCACCTTACCGACTTGCGCCTTCAGAGATGCAAAAGTTGTCGACGTAGTGTCACACCCCGACCACGTATAACATATAAAACGTGGTGGAAATCATCGGGGAGTGTTGTAACAGAATTAATTGTTTCATAACCATGGCATTCAAAGTTGTATTTTATTTATCAACACAAGAGTTACATTGTCTTAAACAAAAACAAGAGTACAAAACATAATTAAACTAAGTCTATCTTCATTTTATGTCTCTAAGGCACAGGTCCGCCCTAGTGTCACGATCATCATCCTATGGAAAAGCTCCTGAAAACACATGTGAAAATAGGTACGTCAGCATAAAAATGCCTGTGAGATACATAGGTTTTGTAAAAATATGATTCATGACTTGTGTTTAAGAAAATGTTTAGTCATGAACCTTGTAATTTGCTTTGTCTTATAAATTATTTGAAAAACGATAAGATCAGATGATATGTATAAATAAATGTAAGGTTAAATGAATAACCATGTAAAAATGAGTTTGTGTAAGATAAGTTGCTTGTAAGCAATGTCTTGTAAAAAGTATGTTATTTGTATAAAATGTCATGTGTCATAAATTGAAATGATTTAAATAACGCTACGATATGTAACAGCATACAAACACTTATATATAGGAAGTACCAGCGGCGTATCCACCATGCTTGTATCATATTACACACGCCTCGTTACTTAAATCACTTGCTCAAACCAAACCACCAATGTAAATTATTTATGTATAATCAAATGTCAAAATGTTATTGTGTAAACCATATCAAATGTCTGTGTTTAATGTAAATCATGAATTGTGTATATCAATGTCAAAATGTTTATGTCTAATGTAAATCATGTAATGTGTATCCAAAAATGTCATGTATGGTATGTGAAATATATCAAGTAAACCATATGTAAAATGCACAAAAACAAGGTATTGAAGTAAAACATGGTTTAAATCAAAGTTATGTTTTGTGGAACAAATGCATGCTATACTGATATAAACATCTATGCGGTATTGTGAAAATGCATACATCCAAGCCTTGAGACTGTGGCGATAAACCCTTAAACAAATTAAAGGTTTATCTAAGTTATGTATATCGAATTCGGTCATTCCTTCCAATCCAAACAAACCCAGGATTTCAGGAACGGGAGTTGTCAATTCCTATGGTACCACTACCTACTAACGAACGACGTAGCTAATGTTAATGAATGTATTGTTCCATTGTAAACAACCCAAATGTCATACCAAAATGTAAACATGTTATGAAAACAACTGTACTAAGTATGCACACAATGGGCGTACCTAGCATGAAGTGTAATGTGAAACAATGTACTAAGTATGCACACAATGGACATACATAGCATGAAATGTAATGTAAAACAATGTACTAAGTATGCACACAATGGACATACATAGCATGAAATGTAATGTAAAACAATGTACTAAGTATGCACACAATGGACATACATAGCATGAAATGTAATGTAAAACGATGTACTAAATACGCACACAATGGGCATACATAGCATGAAATGTAATGTAAAACAATGTACTAAGTACGCACACAATGGGCATACATAGCATGAAATGTAATGTAAAACATGTACTATAATGTACTAACGAACATAGCAGGTATATGATGTGAAAACATGGAAAGCATGAAAGTAACAAGTTGGCACATGTGTTTCACCCCAAAACAGTTTGGAAAACAGTAAAAGAGGGGTCTATGTACTCACTTGAGATTGCTCAGAAGTCCTAAGATAACCACCAAGCAATGCTAGAGATCACGGAATCAAACGGCACCTAATATAGGTAACTATGTTAATAAACCGGACCTAAATCGGAAGATCGGATAGAATGCGGGTTCGTAAACCAAACGAGTATGGAGACTCATGTAATATGGTTTAACAAAGCCTACATACTAAATGAAACCTAACATAAGTGCTTACGACCCATTACGACCCGTTTAGGTAGCTTATGCTACTTTAACGCGTCGCTCGCGTGAAACGCGTTCGGACCGCCTAACTAGTCCTATGACAAGTAAAATATGCCTTAACATATCTAATATTGTTACCAAAACAGTTTAGATACCAAAATTTATGTTACATATGCTTAAAATGAATTTTGGCGTCAAAAGGACATTTTGGTAATTTACCTAAGGCATATAAACTACCTATCATACAACTACTTAAACGAAGCGACCATAAGGTATAACCTCGGAAGGTTATTCCCTATATACTATGGTCACCTAATGTGTTTGGTCGGATCCTAATGATCGACCAAATGTGTCGGGCTCGAAGGTATAAGCGATTTATCAGATCGCTTACCCTTACGACCCTAGACAACGTGGTAATCAGTAGGCATAGTCACAAGGGACTATAACCATCGTGATTACAATCACGTTGCGAAGTTCAAACGAACTTCGCATTGACCATAAACTGGTCAATGCAGAAAGTCAAACAAAGTTTGACTTTCGGACTCGAAAAGAAATAAAAGAACGAAGGAACACTTACGAAGGGTCCCCGAATGCTAATCTAGATCAAAATAGCTTAGGTATGAAACAAAGGTTTCAACTTAGAGCACATTAGATCAGATTCTTGTGAGGAAAAGTGAAGGGTGGAGGTGGGTATTTATAGTTTTCGGTTCACCGTTAGGATCATTTCTTGGAAAAGGGGGCACGATCTAAGCCGTACACTTGTTGGAAAGTTGTGGTAACTCATTTGCCATCCACCATAAGAGTTTGACACTTGGCACTTGGCCTTTGGAGAGTGTTAAGGGCTGTTAAAAGCTGAAAAAAAACGTTTTGCTGCATCTGGCCCCTGTTTACGGACCTAGTTTGGCAGATTTACGGTTTCAGTCCCTGCAACCTCAAAACTTGGTTTTCGATGCGTTTTTTTGACACGTTTAAGCCCCGTTAACCCCATTTAAAAGCTCTAAAATGAAGTTAAAGTATAGGGAACTTAAAATGTGCTAAAAAATATCTCATATGTCGGTTCGTTTGGCAGTACGATCGCGATGTTCGCTTAATTACGACGGAATGCGCATAAGCGCGAAAAACGATCCAAATGACGCGACGAATGGATTTTTCTCAAGCCTAAACACTAAAATAAAATATTTTAGTGCTTACATAAATTTTTGGATGTCCGGATGTATTCAGAACGTAAGTTATGCGCGAAAGTGTAAACTTGTGCACTTTTTGACGCTTTTAGTCCCTGAATGTCCCAAAAGTTTATTTTAGCACACCGAACACCTCAAAGCCTATTTATAAGCTATGTAGAGGATATTTATGGCATTTTTAACTTATGGTCATGTTCCGGAATGTTCGTTACTGTTCAAATTGGCATACTTTTGCAGTTTGTCAAGTTTAGTCCCTGTAAGCGAATTAACTTGTTTTTGCCATACCAAAGCCTTCAAAACTTATTTCTAAGTTATGTAAGGGTTATTTAAGGTATGTTAAGTATATGTTGATGTTCCGGAGTATTTGTTGCATTAAAATGATTACGTTTACGCACCAGTTTACGTATAACTCTCCAGAAAGTGATATAGAGTTTGAAATTGAATAAAAGTCAAAACATGAAAAATGTAAAACATAACCAAACAAACATTGGGATCAAATAACATTGTTTTATTGATAATTGAACTGTTCACAATGATTACAAGCACAGATGTTACAGTCTCCCCTACTTGTGGAAATTTTGTCCCGAAATTTATTTAGAGGAAACTCGTGGGAAAAGATGCGGATACTTCGCCTTCATTTGATCTTCGCGTTCCCAAGTAAACTTGGGTCCACGTTTAGCTTCCCAGCGAACTTTGACCAAAGGAATGCGCTTGCGTTTGAGCCACTTGACTTCACGTTCCATGATTTCCACAGGTTTCTCAACAAATTTCAGTGTTTTACCAACACGAATTTCGTCAAGTGGTATGTGGAGGTTCTCATCAGCTAAACACCTCTTGAGATTGGACACGTGAAAAGTTGGATGAACATTTCCAAGTTCAGGAGGTAACTCAAGTCTGTAGGCTACCTTTCCGATTCTTTCGACGATCTTGAATGGTCCAACATATCTAGGTGCAAGTTTTCCTTTCTTTCCAAATCTGATCACACCTTTCCAAGGTGAGACCTTAAGTAATACTCGATCACCGACTTGAAATTCCAAAGGCTTGCGTTTCGGGTCCGCGTAACTCTTTTGACGGCTTCTAGCTGTCTGAAGGTTATCACGAACTTTCTTAATCTTGTCAGTTGTCTCTAAAATGAGGGCAGGTCCAGTAAGCTGAGCCTCGCCGATCTCATTCCAGCAGACTGGTGAACGACATTTTCGACCATTGAGAGCCTCGAAAGGAGCCATTTTGATGCTGGTGTGATAACTGTTGTTGTAGGAGAATTCAATTAACTGAAGATGTGAATCCCAACTACCACCAAAATCGATCACACAAGCTCTAAGCATATCCTCCAGAGTCTGGATTGTTCTCTCAGATTGACCATCTGTTTGCGGATGATAAGCTGTGCTCAGGTTAAGTTGGGTCCCCATAGCAGATTGCATGGTTCTCCAAAAATGAGAAGTGAAACAAGCATCTCTGTCAGAAATGATGTTCAAAGGAACACCATGTCGAGCTACAATTTCATCCACATAGATTTTAGCAAGTTTGTCAGCAGAAAAATCCTCACGGATTGGCAAGAAATGTGCTGACTTAGTAAGACGATCAACAACTACCCAGATGGCATCATGACCTTTCTTTGTGCGTGGAAGTTTGGTAACAAGATCCATAGTAATGTTTTCCCATTTCCAAACTGGGATCTCTGGTTGCACCAATAAACCCGAAGGATGTTGATGTTCAGCCTTAACTTTGAGACAAGTAAGGCATTTTGATACATATAAGGCAATGTCTTTCTTCATACCAGGCCACCAATAGTGAATACGAAGATCCTTATACATCTTATCTGAGCCAGGATGAACGGAATAACGCGATTTATGGGCTTCATCCATAAGCAAGGTGCGAAGATTTTCTTGGCTTGGGACCCACAAATGGTCCATGAAGTAATACGATCCATTGTCCTTCAGTTCCAAATAAGGAGTTATGTGATAGGGAAATTCTTTATCCATCAAACCTTGTGAAACACAAGATTGTTGAGCCTGAGAAATACGGGCTTAGATATCGGATCGAGCTTGAATAACAGATTGAACACGAACACAATGAAGCTTAGTACGTTCCTTACGACTCAATGCACCGGCTAAGACATTCGCCTTACCAGGATGGTAGCGAATTTCGCAGTCATAGTCGTTTAGAAGCTCGACCCAACGTCGTTGCCTCATGTTGAGTTCTTTCTGATTGATGATATGCTGAAGACTTTTGTGGTCTGTGAAAACCACACATTTGGTACCGTACAAATAGTGTCTCCAGATCTTTAGAGCGAAAACAACTGCACCCAACTCAAGATCATGAGTGGTGTAGTTCTTCTCATGTATCTTCAACTGCCTCGATGCGTATGCTATGACTTTGTTCCTTTGCATCAGGACACAGCCAAGACCCAATTTAGATGCATCGCAATAAACGACGAAATCATCATTGCCCTCAGGCAAAGTTAGAACAGGCGCGTCACAAAGTTTCTGCTTCAAGTGTTGAAAAGCTTCCTCTTGCTTGAATCCCCAATCAAAGGGTTTGTTCTTCTGAGTTAGAGCAGTTAGAGGAACTGCAATCTTTGAGAAGTTTTCAATGAAGCGGCGGTAATAACCCGCTAGACCAAGAAAAGAACGAACTTCAGTAGGAGTAGTAGGCGTATCCCAATCCTTAATCGCACTGATCTTGGAGGGATCTACATGAATACCTCGTTCGTTGACAATATGTCCTAAGAATTGAACTTCTTTAAGCCAGAATTCACACTTGGAGAATTTGGCGAAAAGTTGCTCTTTCTTTAGGAGTTCCAGAGTAAGACGAAGATGTTGCTCGTGATCAGCTCGCGTCTTAGAGTAAATCAAGATGTCGTCAATAAAAACAATGACGAACTGATCCAAATAAGGCTTGCAGACCCTATTCATTAAGTCCATGAAAACCGCAGGAGCATTAGTCAAACCGAATGGCATGACTGTGAACTCATAATGCCCATAACGAGTGCGGAACGCTGTCTTGGGAATGTCTTCTTCATGCACACGAAGTTGATGATATCCAGATCGCAGATCGATCTTCGAAAAATAAGAAGCGCCTTATAACTGATCAAAGAAATCGTCTATGCGCGGTAGGGGATATCGATTCTTGATGGTAAGCTTGTTAAGCTCACGATAATCGATACACATCCTAAAGGATCCATCCTTTTTCTTGACAAAAAGAACGGGAGCACCCCAAGGTGAAAAGCTAGGACGTATAAAACCTTTGTCAGAGAGCTCCTGAAGCTGCTTAGACAACTCTTGCATCTCAGATGGTGCAAGACGATATGGAGCTCTGGCAATGGGATTTGCACCAGGTACGAGATCAATGCGGAACTCTACTTGGCGTGCTGGGGGTAGACCAGGTAACTCTTCAGGGAAAACTTCAGAATAATCCCGAACGACAGGAATATCTGAAATAGACTTACCCTTGCCTTTATCTGTTGTAACATGTGCTAAGAAGGCCACATAATTCTTCCGCAGATATTTCCGAGCTTTAAAACAAGACATGAGCTTGAGACCACCAGATGGTTTCTCACGTTGAACCTGTAGGATCTCGCCTGTCGAAAGCGGCACACGAACGATCTTCTCGAAGCAAACCACCTCTGCGTGATGCTTGGCTAACCAATCTATACCCACAATAACGTCAAAGCTTCCAAGTTGCATAGGCGTGAGGTCAATAGGAAAAAGATGGTCGTTAAGGTTCAACTGGCAGTTGTGAAGAACAGAATTAAGAACAATGGGTTCACCACTAGCAACTTCTACTGTCAAGGGTTTTCCTAGTTTCGTTCTAGACACGCGAAGCATTGGCTCAAAAGACAATGACACAAAACTCTTATCGGCACCCGTATAAAAAAGAACAGATGCAGGCTGATTATTAATAAAGAACGTACCGTTCACCACATTATCGTCCGCCTGCGCCTCTTGGGCATTCAAGTTAAAAGCTCGCCCTCGAGCCTGAGCCTGATTCTGGTTTGCATTCACCAATCTTGGGCACTGGTTACGGTAGTGGGTCAGATCCCCACAGTTATAACAAGCACCCGGTGGGTAGTGTGGTCGTGCAGCTTGGCCCTGTTGTTGAGCAGTAGGCTGAGCAACTTGTTGAGCCGGGTTCTGAACTGCGCGATTTTGAGCAAACCGACAAACATCGGCAAGATGACCTGACTTCTCACAGTTAGTACAGAAACGGCACTGATGTTGCGGCTGATGGTGACTGTTGCATCTATTGCACAAAGGTGCATTCCCTGAATAGGGTTTCTTCGCTGGAGGCTGTGCGGGTTGGTTGGGAGCTGCCTGGTTAGCTTGGGCAGTGACAGCAAAATTTTGGGAAGCCTTACGCTTCCTTGACCCTCTCGAAGAACCCGAATTCTTTCCATTCTTGTTTTGACCTTTCTTGCTATCTTCCTTGTCAGCCGACTGTTTCTTGCCCTTGTCACCCTTCCTGTGTAACTTATTCTTCCGAATCTGCGACTCAGTCAATGTCGCTGCTAACTCGATAGCCTGACGGAGTGTGGTAGGGTTACTACCAGTAATGATGTCTTATACTGAGTCAGGTAGGCCGTCGATGTACCTTTCGATAGCCTTGTCGAGTGGGGTACCATAGTCGGGCAAAGCAGACTCAACTCCTCAAATCTATCAGTATACGCCCTGTGCTCACCACTATCTTGCTTCAAATCATCGAACTCTCTCTCCAAAGCTCGCTGTTCATGACGAGGACAAAATTCCCTCATCATAAGAGCTCTAAGTTCAGCCCATGTCTGTGCTAGAGCAACTTCTGCACCACGATCTCTCATAACCCCGTTCCACCATGTGAGAGCCCTCTTCTGAAACACACTCGAAGAAAACTCGACCTTGCGATTGTGAGGACACTGAACATGATGGAAAGTATTCTCAATGCTCTCGAACCATTGAAGAAGCCCAGTCGCTCCTTCAGAACCACTAAACTTGAGTGGTTTAGCCGAGTTAAAATCCTTGTATTTGCATGGAGCATTGTTGTTGTTGTTGGCTTGGTTCCATTGAGCAAAGAGGTTTGGAAATTGAGCAGCCATCTGCTGCGCAATGATTTCTGCCAGTTCGGCAGTCGCTATCTGGTTTTCGCGTCGAGGAGGCATTCTTAAAAGAGGAAAACATGAAAGGAAACGAGTGAGATGATTGGATGAAGAGAATGAGATGAAACAAAATTAACAAAAGAAAAGATGGTGGTCATTTGTCCACATTACCAAGCAAACAAACGACACACAGTGACTAATCAAAGTAAATGGATCAAAAATAATGTATCGCGAAGACATGCTCGCCTATAAGTGAACACTCATCCCAAGAATTCCCAGGTAAGCACAACTGGTCTCGCGTCTGATGAGATATATACGAAGTGCTTGCCTAGACAGAAAACCCAAAATACAGGCATTCACTCTTCCAGTTTGCACGTGTTCACACTATTTAGAACCCAAAACTTTGACGAGATTTTGAAAATTTGAAGGCACAAGGCCAAAAACCAAACTGGAAGGGTTCAAAACCATATAACAGAGGTTTCAAAACCTTAGAATAGAGGGTTCAAAACCTTGTAATAAATCATTCAAAACAGATGATTGTTTTTCAAAAATCGTTTCGGAAAATTTGGTTTTTGTTTTGATAATCACCTAAGGATAGGTGATGTGCATGTTTTAAGATCTAAACACAAGATAACTTGTGTTAGGGTCCTAGAAAGGTTATAGTCTAGGTCAAAGAATTACTAATAACCTAATTCCCTATAACCATTGGCTCTGATACCAACTCTTCTGTCACACCCCAACCACGTATAACATACAAAACGTGGCGGAAATCATCGGGGAGTGTTGTAACAGAATTAATTGTTTCATAACCATGGCATTCAAAGTTGTATTTTATTTATCAACACAAGAGTTACATTGTCTTAAACAAAAACAAGAGTACAAAACATAATTAAACTAAGTCTATCTTCGTTTTATGTCTCTAAGGCACAGGTCCGCCCTAGTGTCACGATCATCATCCTATGGAAAAGCTCCTGAAAACACATGTGAAAATAGGTACGTCAGCATAAAAATGGCTGTGAGATACATAGGTTTTGTAAAAATATGATTCATGACTTGTGTTTAAGAAAATGTTTAGTCATGAACCTTGTAATTTGCTTTGTCTTATAAATTATTTGAAAAATGATAAGATCAGATGATATGTATAAATAAATGTAAGGTTAAATGAATAACCATGTAAAAATGAGTTTGTGTAAGATAAGTTGCTTGTAAGCAATGTCTTGTAAAAAGTATGTTATTTGTATAAAATGTCATGTGTTATAAATTGAAATGATTTAAATAACGCTACGATATGTAACACCATACAAACACTTATATATATAGGAAGTACCAGCGGCGTATCCACCATGCTTGTATCATATTACACACGCCTCGTTACTTAAATCACTTGCTCAAACCAAACCACCAATGTAAATTGTTTATGTATAATCAAATGTTAAAATGTTATTGTGTAAACCATATCAAATGTCTGTGTTTAATGTAAATCATGAATTGTGTATATCAATGTCAAAATGTTTATGTCTAATGTAAATCATGTAATGTGTATCCAAAAATGTCATGTATGGTATGTGAAATATATCAACTAAACCATATGTAAAATGCACAAAAACAAGGTATTGAAGTAAAACATGGTTTAAATCAAAGTTATGTTTTGTGGAACAAATGCATACTATACTGATATAAACATCTATGCGGTATTGTGAAAATGCATACATCCAAGCCTTGAGACTGTGGCGATAAACCCTTAAACAAATTAAAGGTTTATCTAAGTTATGTATATCGAATTCGGTCATTCCTTCCAATCCAAACAAACCCAGGATTTCAGGAACGGGAGTTGTCAATTCCTATGGTACCACTACCTACTAACGAACGGCATAGCTAATGTTAATGAATGTATTGTTCCATTGTAAACAACCCAAATGTCATACCAAAATGTAAACATGTTATGAAAACAACTGTACTAAGTATGCACACAATGGGCGTACCTAGCATGAAGTGTAATGTGAAACAATGTACTAAGTATGCACACAATGGACATACATAGCATGAAATATAATGTAAAACAATGTACTAAGTATGCACACAATGGACATACATAGCATGAAATGTAATGTAAAACAATGTACTAAGTATGCACACAATGGACATACATAGCATGAAATGTAATGTAAAACGATGTACTAAATACGCACACAATGGGCATACATAGCATGAAATGTAATGTAAAACAATGTACTAAGTACGCACACAATGGGCATACATAGCATGAAATGTAATGTAAAACATGTACTATAATGTACTAACGAACATAGCAAGTATATGATGTGAAAACATGGAAAGCATGAAAGTAACAAGTAGGCACATGTGTTTCACCCCAAAACAGTTTGTAAAACAGTAAAAGAGGGGTGTATGTACTCACTTGAGATTGCTCAGAAGTCCTAAGATAACCACCAAGCAATGCTAGAGATCACGGAATCAAACGGCACCTAATATAGGTAACTATGTTAATAAACCGGACCTAAATCGGAAGATCGGATAGAATGCGGGTTCGTAAACCAAACGAGTATGGAGACTCGTGTAATATGGTTTAACAAAGCCTACATACTAAATGAAACCTAACATAAGTGCTTACGACCCATTACGACCCGTTTAGGTAGCTTATGCTACTTTAACGCGTCGCTCGCGTGAAACGCGTTCGGACCGCCTAACTAGTCCTATGACAAGTAAAATATGCCTTAACATATCTAATATTGTTACCAAAACAGTTTAGATACCAAAATTTATGTTACATATGCTTAAAATGAATTTTGGCGTCAAAAGGGCATTTTGGTAATTTACCTAAGGCATATAAACTACCTATCATACAACTACTTAAACGAAGCGACCATAAGGTATAACCTCGGAAGGTTATTCCCTATATACTATGGTCACCTAATGTGTTTGGTCGAATCCTAATGATCGACCAAATGTGTCGGGCTCGAAGGTATAAGCGATTTATCAGATCGCTTACCCTTACGACCCTAGACAACGTGGTAATCAGTAGGCATAGTCACAAGGGACTATAACCATCGTGATTACAATCACGTTGCGAAGTTCAAACGAACTTCGCATTGACCATAAACTGGTCAATGCAGAAAGTCAAACAAAGTTTGACTTTCGGACTCGAAAAGAAATAAAAGAACGAAGGAACACTTACGAAGGGTCCCCGAATGCTAATCTAGATCAAAATAGCTTAGGTATGAAACAAAGGTTTCAACTTAGAGCACATTAGATCGGATTCTTGTGAGGAAAAGTGAAGGGTGGAGGTGGGTATTTATAGTTTTCGGTTCACGGTTAGGATCATTTCTTGGAAAAGGGGGCACGATCTAAGCCGTACACTTGTTGGAAAGTTGTGGTAACTCATTTGCCATCCACCATAAGAGTTTAACACTTGGCACTTGGCCTTTGGAAAGTGTTAAGGGCTGTTAAAAGCTGAAAAAAAATGTTTTGCTGCATCTGGCCACTGTTTACGGACCTAGTTTGGCATATTTACAGTTTCAGTCCCTGCAACCTCAAAACTTGGTTTTCGATGCGTTTTTTTGACACGTTTAAGCCCCGTTAACCCCATTTCAAAGCTCTAAAATGAAGTTAAAGTATAGGGAACTTAAAATGTGCTCAAAAATATCTCATATGTCGGTTCGTTTGGCCGTACGATCGCGATGTTCGCTTAATTACGACGGAATGCGCATAAGCGCGAAAAACGATCCAAATGACGCGATGAATGGATTTTTCTCAAGCCTAAACACTAAAATAAAATATTTTAGTGCTTACATAAATTTTTGGATGTCCGGATGTATTCAGAACGTAAGTTATGCGCGAAAGTGTAAACTTGTGCACTTTTTGACGCTTTTAGTCCCTGAATGTCCCAAAAGTTTATTTTAGCACACCGAACACCTCAAAGCCTATTTCTAAGCTATGTAGAGGATATTTATCGCATGTTTAACTTATGGTCATGTTCCGGAATGTTCGTTACTGTTCAAATTGGCATACTTTCGCAGTTTGTCAAGTTTAGTCCCTATAAGCGAATTAACTTGTTTTTGCCATACCAAAGCCTTCAAAACTTATTTCTAAGTTATGTAAGGGTTATTTAAGGTATGTTAAGTATATGTTGATGCTCCGGGGTATTTTTCGCATTAAACTGATTACGTTTACGCACCAGTTTGCGTATAACTCTCCAGAAAGTGATATAGAGTTTGAAATTGAATAAAAGTCAAAACATGAAAAATGTAAAACATAACCAAACAAACATTGGGATCAAATAACATTGTTTTATTGATAATTGAACTGTTCACAATGATTACAAGCACAAATGTTACACGTAGCTTCAGGAGCTTCTGGATAAGGGATTCATTAGACCAAGCTTCTTGCCTTGGGGAGCACTAGTTCTATTCGTCAAGAAGAAGAATGGTAGTTTTCATATGTGCATTAACTACCAAGAGCTAAACAAGTTGACCATCAAGAATCGGTATCCCTTACCGAGGATTGATGATTTGTTCGACCAACTTCAGGGATCAAGTTACTACTCTAAGATCGATCTTCGATCAGGTTATCACCAGCTGCGGATACAAGAAGAAAGTATACCGAAGACAACCTTCAGAAATCGTTATGGACATTACGAGTTTATTGTGATGCCGTTTAGGTTGACAAATGCACCGACAGTGTTTATGGACTTGATGAACCGAGTTTGCAAGCCATATCTCGATAAATTCATGATTGTGTTTATCGGTGATATTTTGATCTATTCGTAGACAAAAGAAGACCATGAGCAACACCTTAGAGCCATCTTAGAGCTGCTAAAGAAGGAGAAGCTCTATGCTAAGTTCTTGAAGTGCGACTTTTGGTTTTGTGAAGTGCAGTTCCTCGGTCACGTGGTAAACGAGGATGGAATTCATGTGGATCCCACCAAGATCGAGGCGATTAAGAATTGGGAAACTCTGAAGACGCCAACCGAGATCCGATAGTTTCTGGGTTTAGCAGGGTATTAGCGCAGATTCATTGAGGATTTCTCCAAGATCGCTCAGCCGCTGACCTCCCTTACACAAAAGGATAAGAAGTACGAATGGGGAGACAAACAAGAACAAGCTTTTCAGCTGCTTAAGAATAAGCTTTGCGATGCACCTAATGTATCCCTACCCGAAGGCACCGACGACTTCGTGGTATACTGTGATGCCTCGCGTTAGGGATTCGGCTGTAATGCAGCGACAAAAGGTTATCACTTATGCGTCAATTAAAGGTTAATGAGAAGAACTACACCACGCACAATTTGGAGTTAGGCGTAGTGGTGTTTGCTTTGAAGACTTGGCGGCATTATTTGTATGGTACCCGATGTACGATCATTACGGATCACAAGAGCCTTCAGCACATCTTCGATCAGAAAGAGCTTTACATGAGACATCGACGCTGGGTAGAGCTGTTAAATGATTATGACTGCGAGATTAAATATCATCCAGGAAAGGCTAATGTGGTGGCAGACGCCTTGAGTCGAAAAGAGAAGATTAAGCCCAAAGGGTTAGGGCTTTGGAGATGATTGTTCAGACAGCTCTCTCGCTGCGTATTCGTGCTGCACAAAGAGAAGCCCTTAAGAAAGAGAACTTAAAGGCCGAATATCTCTGAGGAATGGAGAAAAAGCTGGTACCCAACGAGGAAAAAACCTTGTATTTTATGGGATGAATTTGGGTTCCGCTTTTTGGTGGTCTTAGAGATATTATTTTTGATGAAGCTCATAAATCGAGGTACTCGATCCAACCAGGATCGAACAAGATGTACCAAGATTTGATGGATTATTACTGGTGGCCAAGACTTAAGGGCGATATGGCTACTTACGTTGGAAATTGTTTGACTTGTGCCAAGGTAAAGGCCGAGTATCAGAAGCCTTCAGGTCTTCTGCAACAACCAGAGATATCCATGTGGAAGTGGGAGCAGATTTCTATGGATTTTATAATGAAGTTGCCCAAGACTCCCAGAGGTCATGATAAAATTTTGGGTAATCGTGGACCGTTTGACAAAGTCTGCGCACTTTTTTCCGATTAGAGAAAAGGATAACACAGGTAAGCTAGCTGAGCTGTACCTAAGAGAGATAGTCGCATGTCATGGAGTGCCTATCTCGATTATATTGGACAGAGATGGAAGATTTGTGTCAAGGATTTGGCAATCCTTTCAAAAAGCTTTTGGTTCTCAGTTGAATCTGAGTACTCGTTTCATCCGCAGACGGACAGTCAAAGTGAGAGAACGATTCAGACGCTGGAAGATATGCTACGTGCTTGTGTAATGGATTTAGGTGGTAGTTGGGATACTTACATGCCTTTGGTTGAGTTCTCCTATAACAACAGCTACCATACAAGCATTCAAGCTGCACCATTCGAGCTCTCTACGGACGCAAGTGTCGATCGCCGTTATCCTAGGCAGATGCAGGCGATAGACAGCTGGTTGTTCCCGAACTGGTCCAAGAGACGACTGATAAGATTATGCAGATCCGAGAGCGCATCAAGGCGGCTCGTGATCGCCAAAAGAGCTATGCGGACCAAAGATGAAAACCCATGGAATTTGAAGTGGGTGATATGGTTCTGTTAAAAGTCTCACCTTGGAAAGGTGTGGCACGCTTTGGGAAGCGTGGTAAGTTAAACCCACGTTATATTGGACCGTTCAAAATTTTGGAAAGGGTTGGTTTTATAGCATACAAGTTGGAGTTACCGGCAGAACTCAATGGTGTTCATGATACATTCCATGTATCTAATATGAAGAAAAGTCCAACTCAAGAGACAGTGGTTATCCCTGCTGACGAAGTTCACATTGACGACACCCTCCACTTTACTGAAGAACTCGTTGAGGTTACTGATTGGAAAGTTAACAAGACTCGGAGGAGTAGTGTTAAGCTTGTCAAGGTTCGATGGAATGCACGTCACAGCCTAGAGTTCACTTAGGAGCGTGAAGACAGCATGAAAGCAAAATACCCGCATTTGTTCCCCAACTCCCCTGCAGCTAGTAGCAAAGATTAAAATTTCGGGATGAAATTTTCTTAACAGGGGGAGAATGTGACAACTGTCAAAATTCCAGGTATCCGTACAATTAATAAACAATGATTAGTCTTAATGATTGTGCTGAATTTCAATTGATGACTTAAATTGCTTTCTGATTATTGTTATCATACATACATGTGCATCATGTATTGCAAATGACATATCATTATTGCATGCAAACTTCGTTGATTCAAATGATGCACGAATCACAGTTAGCACATTTATCAGATAAATCAGAAATATGCTGACGGAGTTCAGTACATAGACAGACATTGTATTGAGACACATAATGAGCCAGAAAACCATGTATTACACTAGTATAGTGTGTAGGAAAGTAAGGATCATAAAACTGCCTTTCTAGAGATAGTTTAAGTACCGGAAAGTGCCTAAACATACACAAACTGCTGAATTCAGCAAAAATCAGCAAAATTCAGCATTTAAACACTAGGATATCACGCAGAAATATGGTTAAATAGCCCAGAATACTTTCCTAAGTGTCGGGAATCAAAACTGGCACGAAAGGTAACATAAAACACACTAAACTGCATAGTTTAGCACCTTAATGAACCAGTAACCAACCGAACAACCGGACACTACCCGAAACACCAAATTTTCACTAGAAGCATTGTTTTAACATTACCAAGCTAGTTATGGTCCCCGAACATCATAACACACCATATTAACTAACTAACCTAACTAATAGTTGAATTTAACTGCATAAACTAACTATTAGTTACTACCTAAGCCTAGACCCCCCTCCCCACCTAGTAATCGGCCAACAAGGGCCCCACATCAAGATTTTATGAGAATTTTATAATAGATCATGTTTGTTCTTTTTAAAACACAAGAACCATTGGAAAATAGGTGTTAGTAATTATAAGAAGTAACTCAAAGATCATAACTTTCATTCTCTAAAATACACAACACACACCACTCTCCTTCTTCCCTTCTTCTTTGGGTTCGGTCGAGAACAACAACAACAATACCACCACCTTCACTTCATCTTCATCCCATTCCAAGTAATCATAAAGGTGCTAGAAGGTGTATAAGGAAGCTTGGAGCTTGTGGAAGTTGAAGGACCTTTCTCTTGTGCTTTTATCCACTCCATTTCATCTAGTGATCATCCCTAGCCTTGAGCTAGTAGTAAGAATACTCTACACTTCATTTTACATCTTATTTTAGTGGTTAAAAGAAGATACAAGTTGTTGATCATGATGAACACTAAGAATCTTGAACTTGAAAGTTGAACATAAGACTAAATACATAAGAAATCATGATGTTTCTGTGTTGTTATGCTTGTTGAATGTTGTTTGCTCATGTTGTTGATGTTGATCATCATATGATCTTGCTAGATAATGATTAAAAACATATTATCGCAAGATGAGAGGATGAAAATGTTAAAGATCAATAGATCATCCTCATGCGAATCATGAACTTGAAAGTATAAGTTGTTTTTCTTGTTAAGTGATGATCAAAGTAATGTATAAGTCTTGTAAATCTATGATTATAAGAATGATTTTTCAAGAAATCAAGTTAAAAATATAAAGTTTACTTAATCTTGGTTCTTAAAGAAATTAACCATATTTTTAGTGGTTAATCAAGTGAAGAATCATGTATTTAACAAGAAAAATCCAAGAAGAAACATTTTTATAAAATTTAATTACAAGTTGTGAAGATCTAATTTCTTCAAAAATGAAGTTTTTAAATAAACAACCACACTTTAAAGGGTAACTAGACTTACTAAATACACTAGTAAGTTACTACACATTTTTATAAATTTTCAAGTTCATGAGATAGTAGTTTATGCTTGACTTTGGCAAATTGGTAAGTGTAGATTGATTTGTTGTTGACTGTGTTGATTTACAAAAGAAAATGATATGCCTTGAAGGCATGGAAACCTCCATTTTTAGGGGAAACTATGGCAACATTTTTCTAAAAATTAAACACTTAGAAAAATATTTTAAACAAATATTTACAAGTATGTTTTAACCATAAATTTTCATATAAAGTTTGCCATAAGTTTTGTTACAAAAATTATAAATATTGGAGGTTGGTTTTTGTAAATAAAAGTGAATAAATATGTATTTAGGAAAATATATATTTAGAAATCACCATATGTGTGATTATTTGTATATTATGTGTATTCGTTATATTATTTTAGGACTTGAAATAATATAACTCATCAAAATACCAAAAATTACAATCCAAAATATTATCAAAATTCCAAGAGAATGAACATATAAATTATACCCAAAATATTGGAGAAACCGAACAAAGGAATATAACTCACAAAAATATTCCGGAAATTTTATTCATAAGTATATTTTGGAAAATGGTATTTTGGACACCAAGAGAACAAAAATATGATTTTTACAATTATTACAAAATTATATCATATTTTTGACCATAAGAAAATATATTATTTTTTGTAAGAAAATATATATTTTCTTGAATACACATGGAATAGATTATTTTTGGGTAAAAATAAGTTTATATATATTTTCTAAGTTAGACTTGGAAATATACTATTTTTGAGGCTTGTATGAGCTTTGTAAATATTTTGCTAAGGAAAAATTTATAAGTAATTTTTCTATGTAATATTTCTTAAAATATATATTTTGAAAATATATATTGATGTATTTTTATTAGAAATACTATTCCGGAAAAGTTAAGTATAAAATACTTAATAATTACAAGAAAATACGTATTCTCGTACGTATAAATATACACCGGAATACGCCACCGATACTTGGCAAAAATATACAAGTATAAGAATAAGAATACGAATACAAATACACCCATCCTTGGGAAGGATATACTGGTATAAATACATAAAAAGTAACAAGTTAAAATATATTATTTTAACTATTATTCCAAAATTTAATAAAAATAATTTAAGTTAAAATATTTATTATTTTAACAACTAAGTATATAACTTGGAATAATATTGAAGACACAATGAAACGTAACTCAAAGACACTAATTAATACTAAGTCAAGGCACGACCCGCTCGTCTAATATACCGTAGTACGTTGTAGGTAGTCGTGTACACCAGAGGAAACTTTGAGTTACAGTCGGATTCGAAGAACGCAAAACTGTGAGTTCATGTCCCCCTTTTCTTTTGATTGTTTTCAGTTTTATAACTTCGGGGGTGAAGTACATGTTACAAAATGTTTACAAACAACTACAATTGGTATGGTTAGCTAAGGAATGCACTGTAGATCATGTGAATGGGTAGGCGCACTCTTAAGACCATTAATCCTCATGTTAGGACCGAGGGACATGAGGGATAGATCTATTTGGTTGTAGCGAGCCCACACCCATGTGGACCGGGTTTGGCCCATGAGGTGACTATGTCTTACAGCCGGAGGCCTGGTACAAATTCTGCTAGGTTTGAGCCTTCCTATGCCGTTACACACATGTTAATGGCCTTGCAAACCATTGATTGATCTGTTTCCTTGTTTGCTTTCATACCGGGTTTACAAAACATACATACTTACCATGATTTCAAAGGTTTATTTGTGCACACATACAAAACACATGAACTCGCTCAACTTTTGTTGATGTTTTCAAACTACATGTATTTCAGGGAATTAAATGTGGATCTCGCGGGCGTTTGGATGTTTCAAGTAATGTTGGGAATAAAAGATGTCATCCGGAGTCTAAGGGTTTGGATAGTGTGTCTTATCCTGGATGAGACACATCTTTCCAAGCCTGGTTTTTTATTAATGTCGTTTATCGAGTCCTTATGAAACTCTAAACAATTTGCTTGGTTTGTAATTTGGATTTGGTGTCTGTGTTTGGATTTCAAGACAATGTCGTTTGTGATGTTTTAAACTTAATAAATGGATAAACATCTTTAGTTTTATCATATAGATGCTTGTTATGGTTGAATGCAATGATATTAAGCAAGTCACACATAATCACGCTTCCGCAAAAGTCAGGGTGTGACACAAGTCTTGATGATTCAAGTAATTCATATGCTTCCAAAGCTTGAGTTCTTTCTTTTATAATACATATACATCATATACAACAAAAATATGCATTCAACCCCATCAATCAAGCCTTAAAACCCTTCTTTTTCAATTGGGTTTGATTTCTTCGGTTTATGTCAAATATGTTACTTTCTTGAAACATAATCCGATGTTTGGCATCACCAAACACCATATATAATCTGATTGCATATTACTCATGTTACAACATCCTTTGAATCCCCAAGAACATCAAGTTCTTATGGATTAAAACGTTTCTTTTTGTTATATATATGATTTATACAAAAAAAGACATGAAAACCTTATGGAATCATAGTATAACTTCAATTTAAGGCTTGAATTAGAGTGTCCTCTACTAAAATCAGCTGATGTTTATCTGAAAAAGGTGTAAAAGTTATGAGAAAATGGGTTAAAAATGAAAAAGGCATGAATATATCATACTGAAATTAGAAACAAAACATGAACAAATTAACTTCCATTGTTATTAAGTCACTAAGGCCTCGTCCATTCCTATGTGAGCATACACCAATATCATCATCTAACATCATCAACTATGGTACCTGAAACACATGTGAAAATACGTCAGCATAAAAATGTCGGCGAGTACATAGGTTTTATGTGAGTGTCAGATTCATGGCTCGTTTTACCTTTTGAAATAACTCAAACAACTTTGTTATTCGATATTAGAAAAACTAGTTTTGTAAAATGTTTAGATTGTGAATTGAAATAACCAAGTTAAAACAGATTTGTTATAATTTATAAAACCTCAATACCATGAATCTTACTCAAAACATTTGTTTAAGTAAACCTAAATTGTAAATCGTTTTTGAAATAAAACTCGAATGTTTTATATTGTTAGGAAAACCTTGTAATATAACTTTGTTTCGATAACCTTGCCCAAGTGAACTAGATAACGCAACGATATATAATGTGTTAAAAGCACTTATATATAGGAAGTACCAGCGGCGTATCCACCATGCTTTTAACACATTACACCCGCCCCGTTACCTAATCACTTCCCTAACCCAACGGTTCAAGCAGTTTCAAATGGTTCACATAATCAATCAGATTCAAACGGTTCACATAATCAATCAGATTCAAATGGTTCACATAGACCAACAATTTCAACGGTTCAAAACAATTCAAAATGTAAAGCAATGTGTCCATATGCTGGATGAACATATGCAACAAAATATAACATGAAAATCAATGTGCTAGCATGCTAAGAGAACATACATAGCAAAACATAATGAAATCATGTACTATATACGTACTAATGAACATAGCAAGTATATAATATAAAAGCATGAAAAGCACGAAAGTAACAAGTAGGCACATGTGTATCACCCCAAAATAGTTGAAAACAGTAAAAGAGGGGAACTATGTACTCACTTGAGAATTCTTAGAAGTCTTGAATAACAACCAAGCAAGCTAGAAGGATCACGGAAATCAAACGGCACCTAATATAGGTAACAAAGTTAATAAACGGACCTAAATCGGGAGAATCGGATAAAATGAGGTTTCATAAACCAAATGAGTGTAGGGACTCATGTAATATGGTTTAACAAAGCCTACATTCTGAAACGAAACCTAACCTAAGTGCTTACGACCCATTACGACTCGTTAAGGTAGCTTACGCCACTTTAACGCGTCGTTCACGTAAAACGCGTTCGGACCGCCTAACTAGTCCTATGACATGTATTATACGCCTTAACATGTCTAATAACGTTGCCTAATCAGTTTAGATGCCAAAATTTATGTTTCATATGCTTAAAATGAATTTATGCGTAAAAAGGGCATTTTGGTCATTTTCCTAAGGCATATAAATTACCTATCATACAACTAACTAAACGAAGTGACCATAAGGTATAACCTCGGAAGGTTATTCCCTATACAACTATGGTCACAATAAATGCTTGGTCAAATCCTAATGATCGACCAAACGGGTCGGGTTCGAAAGTCTAAGCGGTTGTTTAGACCGCTTATCTTACGACCCTATATAAGCACTAAACCTAAAGTGACGAGCTAAACATGTTAAAACATGTTTAACGAAGTTAGAAAACAAGTTTGATATCAAGACAAAGGGTCTTGATAGCTAAGAATAGTTTGGTTGCAAAATACGCAAGAATACGCATTTTGACCGAAACTATGACTCGTCACTACACCTAAATAACATGGTAATCAGTAGGTATAGTCACAAGAGACTATAACCATCGTGATTATGCTCACGTTATGAAGTTCAAACGAACTTCGTGTTGACCATAGACTGGTCAAAGCAGAAAGTCAAACACTGTTTGTCTTTTACGCTTAAAACGCATAAAAGCATGAAAGAAACTTACAAAGGGTCCAAGCTAGGAAGAACTTGATCTAAATACTCAAGTATGAAGCATAAAGCTCCAACTTAGAGCATAAAATTAGATCAAGGTGTGAGGAAAATGGAATGAGAGCTTGGGTATTTATAGATTTCGGAGAACCGTTAGGATCGTTTCTCGCATTTCGTGCCTTGATCTTGACCCTCCATGTGGGCACATGGTTTTCAAAACCATGGGAATATTTAAAACCATCAAATTCCAGCCCATAGAGTGCAAAACTTTGGGTTATAACCATCAAAACCTCAAAAATGGACCAAGTTCAATGTATCTGCCAGAAATTTCAAAAATGGTCCCTGTACTTGTAAAACTTGATTTTTTGGCACTTTTAAGCCCCGTTAACCCCATTTCAAGGCTCTAAAATAAATTAAAAGTATAGGGAACTTGAAATGTGCTCAAAAATATCTCGGATGTCGGTTCATTTGGTCGTACAGTTGCGTTGTTCGGTTAATTACGACGGAAATCGTAATGAACGCAAAAACGATCCAAATTACACGACGAGTGGAATTTTATCATGACAATCACTAAAATAAAATATTTTAATGATTACATAAATTTTTGGATGTCCGGATATATTCAGAACGCAAGATATGCGCGAAAATGCAAGCTTATGCACTTTTTGACGCTTTTAGTCCCTATTGATCAATAAAGTTTATTTTTGCGCACCAAAACACCTCAAAGCCTATTTCTAAGCTATGTAAAGTATATTTAGGGCATGTTTAACTTATGATCAAGTTCCGGATCCTTTGTTACTATACAAATCGGTATAGTTTCGTAGTTTGACGCAAATAGTCCCTGCGATCGAACAAACTTGATTTCAACACACCAAACCATCCAAAACTTATTTCTAAGTTATGTAAAGGTTATTTAAGGTATGTTAAGCCTATATCACGGTTACGGAGTGTTTTTTGCATTAAACTGGTTATATTTAAGCATCAGATCGCGTATAACCTTCCAGAAAGCGATTTAAAGCTCGAAATCGAACATGAATTGATATGTGCACATGATACACATATTTATACAAATCCCAAGTATGAAAACACAATATTTTATTGATTTGGTATTTGTTTGATGGTCGCGGAGGCACAGGTGTCACAGTCTCCCCTACTTTAGGAAATTTCGTCCCGAAATTTATTCGTAGGAGCATGTCTATGACTTTGTGTTAAATAACCATCAAAGATAAGGCATAATCCTATTATTTCCTTCAACGAACATTCTTCAGAAGCAAAATGAACGGACGGAGTCATTTTCGACGGGTGCTTCATCAGAAATGGAAACGAATATAATTAACTCAAAAGGATATTCATTTCCCTCAACGGACATTCTTCAGAAACGAAAATGAATGGACGGAGTCATTTTCAACGAGTGTTTCGTTAGAAATGGAAATGAATAGAATTAACTCTAGACACATGACAAAACTTGCTGTGGTTTCTGTGCACTAAATTCTATAATTATGTATGCATCCATAATTACGTAATTTCTTGCACAATTCGCACAGTTTGTTTTATGATGTGAAAAGGATAGAATTTGAACAAGCTTGAGACAACTTTGATTGGGTCAACACATAAACACATAAGCACATAATTGTTTTCTTGGTTATTAATTTGTTATTAATTTGACGTTGATTTGAACATGGGTATTCAAGGTATACCAGGAACCCAGTCGATGGACTTCAACGTCCTCAAGAATTTATTTGAAAAGATAGGATGATCTTCCAAAAATTCGATTTTTGATTACAAGAAATCATAACATTCGAATTAAGATACACAACAATTAAGGACTTACGGAAATACCCTTAGGTACCCTATTAAGGATTTATAGAGGCACTTTGGGTAATTGTCCAGAGTTGTAACTTGCGCCTTGTACTTCGTTTTCTTGGAAGAAACGGGTACTTAGGATTTTCGTGGAAAATGCAAGAGATCATAAAATGGAAGAATTTGGGAGTAGTCTGCTCTTCAAGGAATACGATTCCTTGATTGTCGGTATTGTAGGGGATATGTTGTTTATACATGCAACCACATAAATACATTGCAATGTAAATAAAAGATTTATTTATAACAACATCAACAACCGTTTCATAGACCTTGACAACAAAAGAAAATAATACATAAAGCTTGATTATTTCTAAATAGCGTTGTCTTCCAATCGGTCAGATGCTCATCCCTGCGCTGGATTTGCATTAGCAAGCTTTGGGCAATTTATGCGGAAATGGCCCATCTTACCACAGTTGAAGCAAGAACCAGGTGGAAAACGGGCTTGAGCAGGATTGTTGTCAGCTTGATTGGGTGCAGCTGCAGCTGGGCAGACTCTTGCTATATGGCCTATAAGTCCACAAGTTTGGCATTTCCGGCACTTTACATTGGCATGATGGTGAAGGCTACATTGGTTGCACAAAGGTGCAGTTCCGTTGTATGGCTTCCTAGCAGGGGGTTGAGCCGGTTGGTTGGGGACAGCTTGATCATTGTGGGCAACCATGACGAAGTTCTGAGAAGCCTTTCGCTTCTTTGACTTCTTGGAGGATTCAGTCTGTTCATCCTTTGGTTTCGATTCCTCGATCGGTTTCTTATCACCCTTTCGGAAAAGTTTACCTTTCCTGATCTGGGATTCAGTCAAGGTAGCGGATAGCTCAATGGCCTGCCTAACTATAGTGGGGTTGCTACCAGTAACAATGTCTTGTACTGAGTCAGGGAGGTCATCAATGTACTTTTCGATTTCCTTATCCAAAGGCGTAACCATGTTCGGGCATAGCAGACTTAACTTGTGACAACTCGAGTTTCCAAGATTCCATGTTCGCGTTAATTGCACGTTAATTGTTTAAATCGTTTGTTCACACGACTTGGTTGTTTCAAAACTGTACACGTTTGTAATATGTTAAACCGTGTTTGATTGATATGTTATATATGGTGTGCATTATAAATGTGTATGTTAATATTAGACATATATTATTGTGATGTTTTGTATAATTTAAAAAAAATGAGATCTGTTAGGCCTAACACCCCCTTCACGAAATCAGTCTTGGACGAAAACACCTTAGTGTTTTCGTCAAGATGCCTGTCGACGAAATCATGTGGGCTTTAGGCCCAGTAGTGGGTCGGTTATATTATTTCCAACCTTTACGCGTAGTTTAAAACTTGGTAAACCCTAGTCACTCCTTACCTTCTCTCTCTATCCCTGTGCGACGGCAACCTTGAGACCCTTGAAGGCTTTCGCATCGATTGAATTCATTGCTTCTCTTGTTTGGGGACTTGACTGATTACTTGTGAGCAAACCAAGGTGAGTTCACACTTTCCACAAGGCATGGGATTCCCAGGGGTTGGGAATGGGTAAAGAATTAAAACTGAAACTGCGTGACTTCCTGGTTTGGGACACGTACACACCCTCTTTATTGAAGGGTGACAACACGTGATAAGAATATAATCGGAACCTGCGTAATCTTCTGGTTTGGGGATTACGTACACACCCTCTTTATTGAAGGGTGACAACACGGATACTAGACCAAAACTCTCTATCATGAAGTCCCTCCTTTTTATATCGACTTAATCGCCGGGCCAATGGCGAGCGGGTCATTAGTTAGATAGCGCTATTTAGGTTTGACAAGCCTCACACCGTGCCGCAGAGGACGGGCGTGAACTAATGGATCTGGGCACATCAATGATGATAGACATTGACGCTAGGGCACCAACTTACTTTAGTCAGTGGTCGATATGGTAACAGGTCTAGTGGTTAACATGGGGAAGCCCCCACCAACTATGGATATGTTTGGGAAACAGGGTAAACTGATTAACTTACAACTTACAAATGAATTCCTGGTTTTTTTGAAACAACTTAACAATGAACACCAACTGTGAACTCGCTCAACTTTGTTGTTGATTTGTTGTTACATGCCTTGCAGGCCTTTAGGTGTATAACATTGGAACTTGCTGTCTGGGAAGCTGGAGTGGTCATGGGTCGAGTTACATGGAAACGCAACACAAGACTAAGAGTTTTTACATGTGGTTAATAAACACTTAACGAATTAAATATGCTTCCGCTGTAAACTGTGAAATATTGTAACGTTGTAACACTATTGTTAATAAATGAAGGTTTTATTTAAATATACTCGTGAGTTCATTGTGATTGGTGACTAAGATCCTGGTCAGTCACGCCTCCAAGCGGTGGTACTCCGCATGTGGATTTTGGGGGTGTGACAGATTGGTATCAGAGCGATTGGTTATAGTGAACTTGGTTTTAAAAAGGGGAAAACGTTTTTGTAAAACCAGACTATAACCGGAAAGTTCTGAAAACGGGAATACGACCATGACACTCAGCTCCAGATTGCAAGGTTCGTCTCTCTTATACTTATTGTACTACATAACTAGTAAACACCTACATACGATACTGCATGTTATTGCACGATTAACACAACAATATGAATTTATGTACACTTGCACGTGTTATGTGACTGATAGGGTGGTATTTCCCTAAACCTTCGCGACTTACACTTCGTAATGCTCTTTGTTGCTACCCGAGTTTGAGGAACCATTTGACATGAGTTAGGAGGAGCTGAGATGAGCATGCAAGTCACAATATTATTGTGGGTGCACACATAATAATACTGTGGGGTGCATGTGAATCCCAGTGAGGCTTAACAAGTGGAAAAGGGGTTCCGTCTCGCTATTTGATCAATGTGAAACAAACGAACCTATAGGGGCCATAGCAGTAATTGTCCCCTACTCAAACTCAAACGTGAACTTCTCATTTATCGTTGGATTCTTTCGAAACTCGATGCTGTCGAGTGTTGCCTGAACACCCATCTGAACTCAGCAAACCGTGTAGAATGTTAGTTGCTCATACGAACGTCCCTGAGTTGGATGTCCCAACATCGAATGATTGATCGATACCTTTCTTACTCCTCCTCGTTTGCTGAAACTCATGTATTGACGTCTCCGATCCCGAAGTGTGATCACTTCTGCAACACTCTCGTAACAGACCGTTGATTACCCGAACCACTTGCAACGACGACGGACAGGAGGATGAGCGTAGCACATTATCGACCTTAGTACTTTGACGACCCTGATTACCGGCAACAAGCACAGCGAATTGGCTTCAATCGAATCCTTAACCCCCGTCAGCGACTCATGGGAGTCAACACCTACGAACCAATCGAGGCATAAATGGTAATCATTGAACTTAGTGTGGTATGCGTAACTGCCAGCACAGTGAGTAACGCTTTAGAACGCGGTTCAGGATGCAAAAAGATGGACTATGATAGTGAAGAATCGTAGGGCATGTTTCAAGCAACGACATCGGGGTCAGCAGACACAACGACAACAAGGTGCTCGTAACCCTAGCTTTCAGTAAGGAAATAAAGGTGTCCACATCACGGATTGGCGGTGGTTAAGATAAGAGGACAACGAATGGTGGTGTCTCATGACCGTCAGAAAAGCTACGTTGTTAAGCGCAAGAAACCACTCGAGTTCCAAGTTGGGGATCGAGTACTATCTAAAGTCTCACCTTGGGAATGTGTACTTCGTTTTGGTATACGAGACGAAACTCAAACCGCGATATGTTAAACCGTTCGAAATCATCAAGAAAATAAGCAAGGTGACCTACAAACTGAACCTACCGAAGAACTCAGTAGAGTTCACAACGTATTCCATGTGTTGAATCTGAAGAAGTGTCTGTCAGATGAAACCCCCACAGTTCCTTTTAAGGAGCTCACCACCGACGATCAGTTGCGATTTGTCGAAGAACCAGTGGAAACCTTTGACCGGGAGGTCAAGATCATCAACGCACCAGAATACCTCTTGTTCGAGTTTGTTGGAACTCCCGTCGTGGCCCAGAGGTTACCTAGGAACGAGAAGACCAAATGAAACACAAATATCCCCAGTTGTTCGAGAACAATGAAACCACTACTTAGGCTGAAGCTACTTCGGAATTTCGGGACAAAATTCCAAACCAACGGGGGGATGATGTGACACCCCAGGAAACCAGGAAAATCATGCAACTTAACTAGCTTCCTCAGTAACCGCGTGCTAAATTTTGGGACGAAATTTCTTTCAAGATGGGGATAATGTGACAACTCGAGTTTCCAAGATTCCATGTTCGCGTTAATTGCATGTTAATTGTTTAAATCGTTTGTTCACACGACTTGGTTGTTTCAAAACTGTACACGTTTGTAATATGTTAAACCGTGTTTGATTGATATGTTATATATGGTGTGCATTATAAATGTGTATGTTAATATTAGACATATATTATTGTGAAGTTTTGTATAATTTAAAAAAAATGAGATCTGTTAGGCCCAACACCCCCTTCACGAAATCAATCTTGGACGAAAACACCTTAGTGTTTTCGTCAAGATGCCTGTCGACGAAATCATGTGGGCTTTAGGCCCAGTAGTGGGTCGATTATATTATTTCCAACCTTTACGCGTAGTTTAAAACTTGGTAAACCCTAGTCACTCCTTACCTTCTCACTCTATCCCTGTGCGACGGCAACCTTGAGACCCTTGAAGGCTTTCGCATCGATTGAATTCATTGCTTCTCTTGTTTGGGGACTTGATTGATTACTTGTGAGCACATAGTTTAGCATTCCGAGCAAACCAAGGTGAGTTCACACTTTCCACAAGGCATGGGATTCCCAGGGGTTGGGAATGGGTAAAGAATTGAAACTGAAACTGCGTGACTTCCTGGTTTGGGACACGTACACACCCTCTTTATTGAAGGGTGACAACACGTGATAAGAATATAATCGGAACTTGCGTAATCTTCTGGTTTGGGGATTACGTACACACCCTCTTTATTGAAGGGTGACAACACGGATACTAGACCAAAACTCTCTATCATGAAGTCCCTCCTTTTTATATCGACTTAATCGCCGGGCCAATGGCGAGCGGGTCATTAGTTAGATAGCGCTATTTAGGTTTGACAAGCCTCACACCGTGCCGCAGAGGACGGGCATGAACTAATGGATCTGGGCACATCAATGATGATAGACATTGACGCTAGGGCACCAACTTACTTTAGTCAGTGGTTGATATGGTAACAGGTCTAGTGGTTAACATGGGGAAGCCCCCACCAACTATGGATATGTTTGGGAAACAGGGTAAACTGATTAACTTACAACTTACAAATGAATTCCTGGTTTTTTTGAAACAACTTAACAATGAACACCAACTGTGAACTCGCTCAACTTTGTTGTTGATTTGTTGTTACATGCCTTGCAGGCCTTTAGGTGAATAACATTGGAACTTGCTGTCTGGGAAGCTGGAGTGGTCATGGGTCGAGTTACATGGAAACGCAACACAAGACTAAGAGTTTTTACATGTGGTTAATAAACACTTAACGAATTAAATATGCTTCCGCTGCAAACTGTGAAATATTGTAACGTTGTAACACTATTGTTAATAAATGAAGGTTTTATTTAAATATACTCGTGAGTTCATTGTGATTGGTGACTAAGATCCTGGTCAGTCACGCCTCCAAGCGGTGGTACTCCGCATGTGGATTTTGGGGGTGTGACATAACTCCTCATAACGGTCCGTGTAGGCTCGAAGCTCACCGCTATCTTGCTTAAGATCGTCGAATTCCCTTTCCAATGCCCTAATCTCATGACGAGGACAGAATTCCCTCATCATTAGAGCTCGAAGCTCTTCCCATGTTTGAGCCAGTGCTACCTCGGCACCCCTATCTCTCATCACACCATTCCACCATGTTAAAGCTCGTTTCTCAAAGACACTGGATGCGAATTCAACCTTTCGCTCGTATGGACACTGAACATGTCTGAAGGTGCTCTCTAAACTCTCGAACCATTGCAGAAGTGCAGTTGCTCCTTGAGACCCAGAAAAATTTGATGGCTTTGCTGAGTTGAACGTCTTGAAGTTACAGGGAGCATTATTGTTGATATTGAGGGCTTGGTTAACTTGAGCAATGAGGTTTTGGAGTACAGCAGCCATTTGCTGCGTAATAATACCTGCCAGTTCTTCATTAGGTATATGATAATCTCATCGTGGAGGCATTCTAAAGGAGTAAGTAAGGGAGAAAACAAGTGAAATGGCATTGGGCAAGAATAGGAGGTTACAATTACCGACCAAAAAGGAATGGATGATGGTCATTTGTTTGAACCACAAAACAAAAAACGACACACAGATGTTGAATCAAAGTAAATAGGTCCTCATAATGTATCGCGAAGACATGCTCGCCTATAAGTGGACACTCACCCCAAGAGTTCCCATGTAAGAGTGACTGGTCCGATACGGCGGATTTGTACGAACACTCTAGCCTTAGACAGAAAATTCAGGGTACTGGCATCCACTCTTCTAGATTGCACGTGTTCACACTATAAGGCCCAAACTTTGACGAGATTTTGAAAATTAGGAAGGCACTAAGCCAAAACAAATCATTCGGAAGGGTGGGTGATTATTTTCAAAATCTTTTTGGAAGCTTAGAGGGTTCAAAACCTTATAATAAATCATCCTAGAACAGATGACTAGTTTTCAAAGCGGATTCAAAATTTATGTTCTCATTGTGGTTGTCACCTAAAGATAGGTGACGATATTGTTTTATGACTAAACGCAAGTGAACTCGCGTTAGGGTCCTAGGAAGGTTATAGACTAGGTCAAAGCATTACTAATAACCTAATTCCCTATAACCATGAGCTCTGATACCAACTTTTCTGTCACACCCCGACCACGATAAAACAACAAATCGTGGCAGAAACGTCGGGGAGTGTTGTAATAAAATCATTGTTTCATAACACATGGATTGAAGTTCTGTTTTATTAAATTAAATGTATTACATTACATTTGAAATTAGAAACAAAACATGAACAAATTAACTTCCATTGTTATTAAGTCACTAAGGCCTCGTCCATTCCTATGTGAGCATACACCAATATCATCATCTAACATCATCAACTATGGTACCTGAAACACATGTGAAAATACGTCAGCATAAAAATGCCGGCGAGTACATAGGTTTTATATGAGTGTCAGATTCATGGCTCGTTTTACCTTTTGAAATAACTCAAACAACTTTGTTATTCGATATCAGAAAAACTAGTTTTGTAAAATGTTTAGATTGTGAATTGAAATAACCAAGTTAAAACAGATTTGTTATAATTTATAAAACCTCGATACCATGAATCTTACTCAAAACATTTGTTTAAGTAAACCCAAATTGTAAATCGTTTTTGAAATAAAACTCGAATGTTTTATATTGTTAGGAAAACCTTGTAATATAACTTTGTTTTGATAACCTTGCCCAAGTGAACTAGATAACGCAACAATATATAATGTGTTAAAAGCACTTATATATAGGAAGTACCAGCGACGTATCCACCATGCTTTTAACACATTACACCCACCCCGTTACCTAATCACTTCCCTAACCCAACAGTTCAAACAGTTTCAAACGGTTCATGCAATCAATCAGATTCAAACGGTTCACATAATCAATCAGATTCAAATTGTTCACATAAACCAACAATTTCAACGGTTCAAAACAATTCAAAATGTAAAACAATGTGTCCATATGCTGGATGAACATATGCAACATGAAAATCAATGTGCTAGCATGCTAAGAGAACATACATAGCAAAACATAATGAAATCATGTACTATATACGTACTAATGAACATAGCAAGTATATAATATAAAAACATGAAAAGCACGAAAGTAACAAGTAGGCACATGTGTATCACCCCAAAATAGTTGAAAATAGTAAAAGAGGGGAACTATGTACTCACTTGAGAATTCTTAGAAGTCTTGAATAACAACCAAGCAAGCTAGAGGGATCACGGAAATCAAACGACACCTAATATAGGTAACTAAGTTAATAAACGGACCTAAATCGGGAGAATCGGATAAAATGAGGTTTCGTAAACCAAATGAGTGTAGGGACTCATGTAATATGGTTTAACAAAGCCTACATTCTAAAACGAAACCTAACCTAAGTACTTACGACCCATTACGACTCGTTAAGGTAGCTTACGCCACTTTAACGCGTCGTTCGCGTAAAACGCATTCGGACCGCGTAACTAGTCCTATGACAAGTATTATATGCCTTAACATGTCTAATAATGTTGCCTAATCAGTTTAGATGCCAAAATTTATGTTTCATATGCTTAAAATGAATTTATGCGTAAAAAGGGCATTTTGGTCATTTTCCTAAGGCATATACATTACCTATCATACAACTAACTAAACGAAGTGACCATAAGGTATAACCTCAGAAGGTTATTCCCTATACAACTATGGTCATAATAAATGCTTGGTCGAATCCTAATGATCGACCAAACGGGTCGGGTTCGAAAGTCTAAGCGGTTGTTTAGACGGCTTATCTTACGACCCTATATAAGCACTAAACCTAAAGTGACGAGCTAAACATGTTAAAACATGTTTAACGAAGTTAGAAAACAAGTTTGATATCAAGACAAAGGGTCTTGATACCCAAGAATAGTTTGGTTGCAAAATACGCAAGAATACGCATTTTGACCGAAACTATGACTCGTCACTACACCTAAATAACGTGGTAATCAGTAGGTATAGTCACAAGAGACTATAACCATCATGATTACGCTCACGTTACAAAGTTCAAACGAACTTCGTGTTGACCATAGACTGGTCAAAGCAGAAAGTCAAACACTGTTTGACTTTTACGCTTAAAACGCATAAAAGCATGAAAGAAACTTACAAAGGGTCCAAGCTAGGAAGAACTTGATCTAAATACTCAGGTATGAAGCATAAAGCTCCAAATTAGAGTATAAAATTAGATCGAGGTGTGAGGAATATGGAATGAGAGCTTGGGTATTTATAGATTTCGGAGAACCGTTAGGATCGTTTCTCGCATTTCGTGACTTGATCTTGACCCTCCATGTGGGCACATGGTTTTCAAAACCATGGGAATACTTAAAACCATCAAATTCCAGCCCATAGAGTGCAAAACCTTGAGTTAAAGCCATCAAAACCTAAAAAATGGACCAAGTTCAATGTATCTGCCAGAAATTTCAAAAATGGTCCCTGTACTTGTAAAACTTGATTTTTTGGCACTTTTAAGCCCCGTTAACCCCATTTCAAGGCCCTAAAATAAAGTCAAAGTATAGGGAACTTTAAATGTGCTCAAAAATATCTCGGATGTCGGTTCGTTTGGTCGTACGGTTGCGTTGTTCGGTTAATTACGACGGAAATCGTAACGAACGCAAAAACGATCCAAATTACGCGACGAGTGGAATTTTATCATGCCAATCACTAAAATAAAATATTTTAATGATTACATAAATTTTTGGATGTCCGGATATATTCAGAATGTAAGATATGCGCGAAAATGCAAGCTTATGTACTTTTTGACGCTTTTAGTCCCTATTGATCAATAAAGTTTATTTTTGCGCACCAAAACACCTCAAAGCCTATTTCTAAGCTATGTAAAGTATATTTAGGGCATGTTTACCTTATGATCAAGTTCCGGAACGTTTGTTACTATACAAATCGGTATAGTTTCGCAGTTTGACGCAAATAGTCCCTGCGATCGACCAAACTTGATTTCGACACACCAAACCATCCAAAACTTATTTCTAAGTTATGTAAAGGTTATTTAAGGTACGCTAAGCCTATATCATGGTTACGGAGTGTTTTTTGCATTAAACTGGTTATATTTACGCATCAGATCGCGTATAACCTTCCAGAATGCGATTTAAAGCTCGAAATCGAATATGAATTGATATGTGCACATGATACACATATTTCTACAAATCCCAAGTATGAAAACACAATATTTCATTGATTTGGTATTTTTTTGATGGTCGTGGAGGCACAGGTGTCACACGAACGCTTTTAGTGTTTGGCATAAGAAAAATCCATTCGTCGCGCAATTTGGACCGTTTTTGCGTCCGTTACGAATTCCGTCGTAATAAACCGAACAACGCAACCGTACGGCCAAACGAACCGACATCCGACATATTTTTGAGCATATTTCAAGTTCCCTATACTTTAACTTCATTTTAGAGCCTTGAAGTGGGGTTAACGGGGCTTAATCGTGCAAGAAATGCATTAAAATGCAAGATTCTCAAGTGCAGGGGCTAAACTGTCAACTTTTGAAAGTTTCTGGTCTGCAGACCACATACGGTCTGTAAGGGATGGACCATACGGTCCGTAAAGCTTCCCCATACCAGCAGAAAGCTGTTTCCAGCTTGATCCAGCTGTTACACTCACAAAACCCACTTGCACATGGTATTTCCTGATACTAGGGGCCATTTTGATGTGCCCATGGTATTACAAAACCATGGGTACACATGTATGGATGAGATTGAGGCTCGGTTTTTTATGAACGATCTTAATAGTCCTAAGAAATCTATAAATACCCCTCAAGTTCACAACTCAAAACCCACACCTTTGAATCTGAATTTGTTCTCTAAGTTGATGTGTTTATCACTTCATACCTGAGAATATTCGGATCAAAGCTTTCGTTCTTGGACCCGTTGTAAGTCCTCTTTCGTTCTTTTAGCATTTTCTGCATTGACCAGTTTATGGTCAACACGATGTTTGGTTGAACTTCACAACATGAGCGTAATCACGATGGTTATAGTCCCTTGTGACTATGCCTACTGATTACCACGTTATCTAGGCTCGGTGACGAGTCATAGTTTCGGCCAAAATGCGTATTCTTGCGTATTTTGTAAGCAAACAACTTTTAGGTATCAAAACCATTTGTTTTGATACCAAACTTATTTTCTAACTTAGTTAAGCATGTTTTAACATGCTTAGCTCGTCACTTATAGTTTTAGTGTTTGTATAGGGTCGTAAGGTAAGCGATCTAAACAATCGCTTATTCTTTCGAACCCGACTCGTTTGGTCGATCTTTAGGATCCGACCAAACACATTAGGTGACCATAGTTGTATAGGGAATAACCTTCCGAGGTTATACCTTATGGTCACGACGTTTAGTTAGTTGTATGATAGGTAGTTAATATGCCTTAGGTAAATTACCGAAATGCCCTTTTTACGCCAAAATTCATTTTAAGCATATGTAACATAATTTTTGATATCTAAACTGATTTGGAAACAATATTAGACATGTTAAGGCATATTTTACTTATCATAGGACTAGTTAGGCGATCCGAACGCGTTTTACGTGAACAACACGTTAAAGTAGCATAAGCCACCTAAACGGGTCGTAATGGGTCGTAAGCACTTAGGTTAGGTTTCATTTTAGTATGTAGGCGTTGTTAAACCATAACATATGATTTCCAACACTCATTTGGTTTACGAAACCTCATTCTATCCGATCTCCCTATTTAGGTCCGGTTATTAACGTAGTTACCTATATTAGGTGCCGTTTGATTTCCGTGATCTCTAGCATTGTTTGGTTGTAACTCAAGGACTTCTAGGCAATCTCAAGTGAGTACATAGACCCCTCTTTTACTGTTTTCAAACTGTTTTGGGGTGAAACACATGTGCCTACTTGTTACTTTCGTGCTTTTCCCTGTTTTCATATCATATGCTAGCTATGTCCATTAGTACACATATAGTACATGATTTCATGCATTTCACACTATCTATGTCCATTTAGTACATACCTAGTGCATTGTTTTACATTACATTTTGTTGCATATGCTCATCCAGCATATGGACACACTGTTTTACATTACATTTTGTAGCATATGCTCATCCAGCATATGGACACACTGTTTTACATTACATTTTTGTTGCATATGCTCATCCATCATATCGACACATTGTTCTACATTTTGAACCATTTGTAACCGTTTGATTTATATGAACCATTTGTAACCGTTTGATTTATGTGAACCATTTGTAACCTTTTGATTGTGTGAACCGTTTGTAACCATTGACTATATGAATAGTTTGATACATTATTCTACAAAGCATAACTTTGAATTATTCAAATACTTTGTTTTGTACTTTTTTTACTTATGGTTCAAGTAGTCTCATTCTACTTACCATACATAACATTGTTTACACATTACATGAATTACATTTGCCAATAGACATTTGACCATACATCTTGGTGGTTGTTTGGGTAAGTGATTTAAGTAACGAGGCGACGTGTAATACGATAAAAACATGGTGGATAAGCCGCTGGTACTTCCTATATATAAGTGCTTTTATGGTATTACATATCGTAGCGTTATTTAAACCATTTCAGTTTAGACATATTACATCTACAACACATTTTCACATTAACATCGTTTTACAAATAACTTAACGTATACAGACTCATTTTACTTGGTTATTCACTTAACCATACATTGTTCTGTTATACGTACATATCATTTGATTTATTCATTGCTTTTCAAATGATTTATGAAAGAAAACACTCAACAAGATTCATGACTACTTCTTATTAAACACTTTCTTTAAACCCAAGTCATGAATCCTATTTTCTCAAAACCTATGTATCTCACAGGCATTTTTATGCTGACGTACCTATTTTCACATGTGTTTTCAGGAACTGTTGCATAGGATGACCGAGACACACTTAGGCGGACCTGTGCCTTAGTGACTTAAAACGAAGCAAGAACTAGTTAAATTATGTTATGTACTCTTTGTTTCTTGTTTTAAGACAATGTAACCCTCTTGTTTGATAAATAAAACGTAACATTAATTTCCATGGTTGTGAAACAATTAATTCTGTTACAACACTCCCCGACGTTTCCGCCACGTTTTGTTGTTTTACGTGGTCGGGGTGTGACAGAAAAGTTGGTATCAGAGCCAATGGTTATAGGGAATTAGGTTATTAGTAATGCTTTGACCTAGACTATAACCTTTCTAGGACCCTAACGCAAGAAGATTTATGTTTAGATTTTTAAAAACAAAAACCGTCACCTATCCTTAGGTGATAACCACAACGAGAACATCAATTCCGAATCCACTTTGAAAATTAATCATCTGTTCTTGGATGATTGATTACTAGGTTTTGAACCCTATATTGTAAGGTTTTGAACCCTATGTTATAAGGTTTTGAACCCCTTTGAGTTTTCAAAACCTCGTCAAAGTTTTGGGTCCTAAATAGTGTGAACACGTGCAAACTGGAAGAGTGAATGCCTGTACCCTGGGTTTTCTGTCTAGGGCTAGAGTGTTCGTACAAATCCACATAATTGGACCAGTCACTCTTACCTGGGAACTCTTGGGGTGAGTGTTCACTTATAGGCGAGCATGTCTTCGCGATACATTATTTTTAACCCATTTACTTTGATTAGTCACAATGAGTCGTTTGTTTGCCTTGTGGTAACAAACAAATGACCACCATCTTTGCTTTTGTCAAATTTTGTATCACCTCATCCTTTTCATCTAATCATCTCGCTCGTTTCCTTTCATGTTTCCCTCCTTTTAGAATGCCTCCTCGACGCGACAATCAGATAGCGAATGCCGAACTGGCAGAAATCATCGCGTAGCAAATGGCTGCTGCTTTCCCAAATCTTATTGCTCAACTGAACCAAGCCAACAACAACAATAATGCTCCATGCAATTTCAAGAGTTTCAATTCGGCTAAGCCACTCAATTTTAGTGGTTCTGAAGGAGCAACTGGGCTCCTACAATGGTTCGAGAGCACTGAGAGTACGTTTCATCACGTTTAGTGTCCTGATAATCGCAAGGCTGAGTTTGCTTCCAGTGTGTTTCAGAAGAGGGCTCTTACATGGTGGAACAGGGTTATGAGAGACCATGGTGCTGAGGTTGCTTTAGCACAGACTTGGGCCGAGCTTAGGGCCCTTATGATGAAGGAGTTCTGTCCTCGTCATGAACTGAGGGCTTTAGAAAGGGAATTTGATTATTTGAAGCAAGATAGTGGGGAGCATCGGGCTTACACTGATAGGTATGAGGAGTTGAGTCTGTTATGCCCGAACATGGCTACGCCTTTGGATAAGGCAATCGAAAAATACATTGATGGCCTCCCTGACTCAATACAAGACATTGTGACTGGTAGCAACCCTACTATAGTTAGACAGGCCATTGAGCTATCTGCAACCTTGACTGAATCTCGGATCAGGAAAGGTAAACTTTTTTGAAAGGATGACAAGAAATCGATCATGGAATCGAAACCAAAGGATGAACAGACTGAATCCTCCAAGAAGTTAAAGAAGCGAAAGGTTTCTCAAAACTTCGCCTTAGTCGCTCACAATGATCAAGCCATCCCCAACCAACCAGCTCAACCCCCTGCAAGAAAGCCATACAACGGAACTGCACCCTTGTGCAATCAATGTAACCTTCATCATCATGCTGGTGAGAAGTGCCGCAAGTGCCAAATTTGTGAACTTATAAGTCATACAGCAAGGGTTTGCCCAACCGCAACTGCACCAAATCAAGCTGGAAACAACCCTGCTCAAGCTCATTTTCCACCGGGGTCTTGCTACAACTATGGCGAGATGGGCCATTTTCGTAGGAATTGCCCAAGGCTTGCTAATGCAAATCCAGCACATGGATGAGTATCTGACCTACAGAAGATAACGCTGTTTAGAAAATAATCAAGCCTTGTGTATTATTTTCTTTTGTTGTCACGATCTATGAAACAGTTGTTGTTGTTGTTTATAAATAAATCCTTTATTTACATTGCAATGTACAATTGTGGTTGCATGAATAAACGACATATCCCCTACGATACCGACAATCAAGGAACCACATTCCTCCCATCTTTTGATTTCTTGCGATTTCCACGAAGAACCTAAGTACACATTTCTTCCAAAGAAACAAAGTACAAGGCACAAGTTACAACACTGGATGAATACCCAATATACCACTATAAATCCTTAATAGGGTACCTAAGGGTATTTTCGTAAGTCCTTAATTATTGTGTACCTTAGTTCGAATGTTATGATTCCTGGTAATCAGAAGTCGAATTCTTGGAAGATCACCCTATTTTCAGATAGATTCTTGAGGACGTTGAAGTCCATCGACTGGGTTCCTGGAGTACCTTGAATACCCATGTTCAAATCGACATCAAGTTAATAACAATTAATAACAAGATGATAACAAAATGTATATCCAAGAAAACAATTATGTGCTTGTGTGTTGATGTGTTGACCTAATCATAAGTTGTCTCGATCTTGTTCAAATTCTATCCCCTTCACATTATAAAACAAACTGTGATTACTATGCAAGAAATTACGTAATTATGGATGCATACATAATTATGGAATTTAGTGAACGGAAATCACAGCAAGTTCTGTCATGTGTCTAGAATTAACCCTATTCATTTCCATTTCTGATGAAGCATCCGTTGAGGAAAAATGAACTAGCTATTCATTTTTCACTTTTGAAAGAATATCCGTTGAGGGAAATGAATATCCGTTTGTTTAATCCTTCATTTCCAATTCTGAAAAATACCCGTTGAGGAAAATGACTCCGTTTGTTCATTTTCGTTCTGAAGAGTATCCGTCGAGGGAAATGAATATCCGTTTGTTTAATCCTTCATTTCCAATTCTGAAGAATACCCGTTGAGGAAAATGACTCCGTTTGTTCATTTTCGTTCTGAAGAGTATCCGTCGAGGGAAATGAATATCCGTTTGTTTAATCCTTCATTTCCAATTCTGAAGAATACCCGCTGACGAAAATGACTCCGTTTGTTCATTTTCGTTCTGAAGAGTATCCGTCGAGGGAAATGAATATCCGTTGATTATTCCTTCATTCCCGTTTCTGACGAAGAACCCGTTGAGGAAAAATGAATCATCCATTCATTTTCACTTCTGAAGAATATCCGTTGAGGGAAATGAATATATGTTTAGTGAAATCCTTCATTTTCCATTTCCGAAGAACCCGTTGAGGAAAATGACTCCGTTCGATCATTTTCGCTTCTGAAGAATATCCATTGAGGAAAATGACAGGATTATGCCTTGCATATCTTTGATGATCATTTAACACAAAGTCACAGACAGGCTCCTACGAATAAATTTCGGGACGAAATTTCCTGAAGTAGGGGAGACTGTGACACCTGTGCCTCCACGACCGTCAAACAAATATCCAAATCAATAAAATAATGATATTTGATCCCAATGTTTGTTTATTTATGTTTGACATTTTGCATGTTTTGATTTTTGTTCAATTTCAAACTCTACATCGCTTTCTGGAGAGTTATACGCCAACTGGTGCGTAAACGTAATCAGTTTAATGCGACAAACACTCCGGAACATCAAAATATTCTTAACATACCTTAAATAACCTTTACATAACTTAGAAATAAGTTTTGAAGGCTTTGGTATGGCAAAATCAAGTTAATTCGCTTATAGGGACTAAATTTGACAAACTGCAAAAGTATGATGATTCGTACTGGAACAGACATTCCGGAACATGACCATAAGTTAAACATACCATAAATATCCTTTACATAGCTTAGAAATAGGCTTTGAGGGGTTCGGTGTGCTATAATAAACTTTTGGGTCATTCAGGGACTAAAAGCGTCAAAAAGTGCACAAGTTTGCATTTTCGCGCATAACTTACGTTCTGAATACATCCGGACATCCAAAAATTTATGTAAGCATTAAAATATTTTATTTTAGTGTTTGGCATAAGAAAAATCCATTCGTCGCGCAATTTGGACCATTTTTGCGTCAGTTACGACTTCCATCGTAATAAACCGAACAACGCAACCGTACGGCCAAACGAACCGACATCCGACATATTTTTGAGCATATTTCAAGTTCCCTATACTTTAAATTCATTTTAGAGCCTTGAAATGGGGTTAACGGGGCTTAAACGTGCAAGAAATGCATTAAAATGCAAGATTCTCAAGTGCAGGGGCTAAACTGTCAACTTTTGAAAGTTGCTGGTCTGCAGACCACATACGGTCCGTAAGGGATGGACCATACGGTCCGTAAAGCTTCCCCAGACCAGCAAAAAGCTGTTTCCAGCTTGATTCAGCTGTTACACTCACAAAACCCACTTCCACATGGTATTTCTTGATACGAGGGGCCATTTTGATGTGCCCATGGTATTACAAAACCATGGGTACACATGTATGGATGAGATTGAGGCTCGGTTTTTGATGAACGATCTTAACAGCCCTAAGAAATCTATAAATACCCCTCAAGTTCACAACTCAAAACCCACACCTTGGAATCTGAATTTGTTCTCTAAGTTGATGTGTTTATCACTTCATACCTGAGAATATTCGGATCAAAGCTTTTGTTCTTGGACCCGTTGTAAGTCCTCTTTCGTTCTTTTAGCGTTTTCTGCGTTGACCAGTTTGTGGTCAACAAGAAGTTCGGTTGAACTTCACAACTTGAGTGTAACCACGTTGGTTATAGTACCTTGTGACTATGCCTACTGATTACCACGTTATCTAGGCTCAGTGACGAGTCGTAGTTTCGGCCAAAATGCGTATTCTTGCGTATTTTGTAACCAAACTACTTTTAGGTATCAAAACCATTTGTTTTGATACCAAACTTGTTTTCTAACTTAGTTAAGCATGTTTTAACATGCTTAGCTCGTCACTTATAGTTTTAGTGCTTGCATAGGGTCGTAAGGTAAGCGATCTAAACAATCGCTTATACTTTCGAACCCGACCCGTTTGGCCGATCTTTAGGATCTGACCAAACACATTAGGTGACCATAGTTGTATAGGGAATAACCTTCCGAGGTTATACCTTCTGGTAACGGTGTTTTGTTAGTTGTATGATAGGTAGTTAATATGTCTTAGGTAAATTACCGAAATGCCCTTTTTACGCCAAAATTCATTTTAAGCATATGTAACATAATTTTTGATATCGAAACTGATTTGGCAACAATATTAGACATGTTAAGGCATATTTTACTTATCATAGGACTAGTTAGGCGATCCGAACGCGTTTTACGCGAACGACGCGTTAAAGTAGCATAAGCCACCTAAACGGGTCGTAATGGGTCGTAAGCACTTAGGTTAGGTTTCATTTTAGTATGTAGGCGTTGTTAAACCATATCATATGAGTTCCAACACTCATTTGGTTTACGAAACCTCATTCTATCCGATCTCCCTATTTAGGTCCGGTTATTAACGTAGTTACCTATATTAGGTGCCGTTTGATTTCCGTGATCTCTAGCATTGTTTGGTTGTTACTCAAGGACTTCTAGGCAATCTCAAGTGAGTACATAGACCCCTCTTTTACTATTTTCAAACTGTTTTGGGGTGAAACACATGTGCCTACTTGTTACTTTCGTGCTTTTCCATGTTTTCTATCATATGCTAGCTATGTCCATTAGTACACATATAGTACATGA